>JAODLI010044339.1:0-17392 GCA_027575585.1 Percopsis omiscomaycus
AAGCCAAGCTCCAGTCTTGTTTGTCATCACAAACAAACTGTTTTTTCCCCAACTTTACTGGCTATCGGACTGGGAGTGGAAGGATATGCAGTTTGAGCAGTTTACCTTTACGACAGGGGCTGACTTTGAGAAGGCCAGTTCCCAGGCACTCTTGTGGGCTGACGCAGAAACCCTCATTGGCTGGATTCTCCTCTTTGCTAGCCAGGACTGACTGTGGCGGGGTGAAGCGGTAGGCTGGGATCCCTTTCACCGTGACATCCTTCTCAAACTCCATGTAGATTGACCTGGGCCGCAGGTCATGCAAATATTTAATAAACCAGTTGAAAAACAATGGTTATTCTTCATCTTCAACTGAATCAATATCTAAAGACTAAGCTCGTTATTTCATTTCTGTTTCCACAACCTAGATCCTCTCCTCAAGACCTTATCCTAACCAGAGTCTGGGTTCAGTTGCCACATTTGTAATATTCTTTGTCGGCAATTCGGCATATATACTATTCGTCTGTTGAGTGGAGAAAGCCCACACAATCGCAGCAGATGGTAATTAGTCGTTTGAAAAACTGACATCTTCCCAAAGAATTTAATTGCTGTGAAGAACACATCCGCGTTTTATGTTCCTGCAGTTCTGTCCAGTCTAAGGAAACCATATGGTCAGATACAGCCAGCTGACATTGAGGCTACAGCAGCCCACCCATTGTGCAACAATAATGCACAGACCTTCTCCTTTCTTCGAGAGTAACCTCCACATGAATTTCCAAACATACTGAAATAATGAGGAACAAGAATGACATGATATGTCAGATTGTGCTAGGAACCGGGGAGGTTTTGTTTGCCCCAAGAAACTGATTATTGACTATAAAGAAAACGGTTACCAGTGCATTTGAAAAGCAGGTTGTTCATTGAAACGGTCCTGACCTTGAAAATGTCGTGTATGAGAATTCTGGGAATTTATTAAGAGAAACAACCAATCCCAAATTTTACATACAACATTAGACCATGTCGACTCCACTGCAGATTATATTACAAAGTCATGACCTCTCTGAACACAATGGGAGCTAAGGGGGTAAAAATGTGTGTTTAACACACGGATATTACTTGATGTAACATTTCCTCATGTTAATGTGGAAAGTAGAGGAAAATGGGAGGGGACATTTCCGCATTGCTCACAATAACAGGTGGCAACGCGGTGGCTACTAGGCAATGTGTAAGTAGGTGAAAGTGTTTAGGAAAAATAATGGAGAGGGGTTTCTGACACACAGCCAATCAGTGACAGAAGGATAGACGTGCCGCTCTGAAAGATTCTTTACATGCCCAACAAAGGAGGGGGAAGAGGTTTGAGACGGCTTTTTTTAAAAATTGCAAGGTTACATTAAAATAGAAGTCCTCTAATGTCAACACCAAGAAGAAAAAGTTATTCAGGTTTCCCACTCTTTTCTAGAGCTCATTTTCAAGGACATTTTTCAGTGACTATCTAGCTGGTTTGACAGACCGGGATCGCGCCATACACCAACATGTTCCTCTCTGTGGAGGTCTGATTTAAAAGATGGCTACAGCACATTGCGCTACCATGTGTAATGATATGGGGGTGTGTTCACAGCGTTTCCACAACATAACCGAGAGAAGCCTAGTCAAAATACTCCATAAACTACCATTTGACCGTCAATATGATCCTGACCTGAACATAACTTAGCCCTTTCAGATGGCAATGTTATCTGTAGGTTTGAATTAGAACGCCTCAAAATGTGATTACATTCTCACAGAACAGATAGTGAGGAATTCAGCAGGATCCTTAGTCAATGTTAATGTTATCTTTGAGAGGACTTAGTATCAGAGTATACATGTATCACCGTTCCAGGAAATTTGTGTGCGATACCGTCCAGATGGGAGCAGGATATGTGTATGGTAAAACTGTTTATCTGGTTACAGTTAGGATAAGTCTGGCGACTATAAATTTTATATTTAAAAAAATAAAAGTCTCAATTGTTTCGTGATCTTGTTCTTTATCTTCATGTACTCCCTCTTCCCATGCATATCTATCATAATTTAGTCAACATCCTTCATCAATGACATTTCCTTATTTGTTTACCTTCTGTGAAACACTCACAGTATGGACAATAATGTCCCAGTAAAGAACTCAAGGTCACTTGAATGGAGAATGTTCCAGGACTGCAGACAGTATTCCCATAGAAACTATAAAACCTTTATCCTCAATCCCATCCCAGTCTGGGAGCCAAATAAGGCCAAGGTCTTGGAACAGAAATAGGTTGCCATTCTAGCTATGTTACTCACGCTCCTGCTAGGTGAAATGTCATGGGTGACTCACAAGGCTACAAAAGACAGTTCCAAACATTTGGAAAGATCATTTTATAAATTGATCAATTTAAAAACATTTTGGTGCCACGGGATTACATGATCATACTAAATGATTTACTTTCATTGTTTTTTGTTTTGAAAGTAACAAATGTCATTAGCTGTTTTTATACGTACCAGCATTTATCCATCTATTCACCAGGGTGAATAGATAAGATAATTGATTGTGTCTCGCCGGTGGCTACAGTATGTACACCAAGTCATCACTTTGAAACTAAACAGTGAATGAACAGCACAAGCTAATAAGCTATTCAGTGCTGCCTATGCTCTGTGGTGGACTAAACCATTGCCATTTGACGTAAAACACACCAAATCAAAACTACAATTGGAATAGCTTTCATGATAGGCCAGTACACTCCATTGTTAGTGTCTTAACCTCAGTCAGCACTAAATAGTTCCACAGTACTTAATTGAAACACCATGGCCATGCCTAGACTTTGATAACATTTAAACACTATACATAACAGCGTCGCATGGACGCACCAAGGGGGCATTGCTGTGCTGCACTGTACCTGCAGAGATCTGAAGTAAAGACATAGAGCCGTTCATCCTTGGACAACAGGGGGTGGAAAGCACTTCCGTCTGTTCCATTGATAGTGTTGCTCTGGTTGGAAGTCCAGAATGACAGCCGGCTACAAAACAGCATGCTGTATGTTATAAACAATACACATACACTATGGCTCTAAAAACACAGATTCTCAAAGTCAGAAGTGTTTTGAAATAATTCCGTCATTAAATAATAAAAACTAGATTTTAAAATAAACACTATTATCTTCAACACTGCACATATGTTTGCATTTGGGGCGGGGGGGCATGAGCAATGAATCACTTCTTATCGGGGGTCACAGCTTCACTGGGCTATTATTTTATTATTTAAAATTAAAGTGTACACATTACTGATAGTTTGTATTGCTGTTACTCCAGTTTGCAGAATGAGGTAGTTTAAATATTATATTAAAATATGTTTTTGCTTTAAAATTCTAAAATTCAGTGCTGCTTTAAGCTACACATCAAATGGATTAAAGAAGATGGAAGATGTGTCTGCAGAGTTGTGATGCCAACACAGCACTCAGGTCTCAAATTGTACGCAAGTTTAGTGGTTCATTATCAAAATCAGCAATCGGGCTATAGTAAAATGTTCTGAGGATCAACATCCTCTGAAAACCACAATCAAAAAGGGTTTCCATTGAAAGGAGGGCTGTTAATGTAACGAAGGCCAGTGGTACAGCAAGGTGCTGTGCAGAGTAAACCTCACTCCCAGACACCTTAAGAGACGTGTTAGTGACAGACGCTAGGGCCCATTGGGTTTTAGCTTCCCTTACTAACACGTCCGCCTCCCACGCCGGGGGTTCAAGTCCGGTGCGGGACTCGACCGGTTACATTAACATGACAAGGTGTTTTAGTGAAAACGATACCACAAGGACCCATCTACACATGACTGGTAGTAAAATGTTTAAATATACGGTATATATATATATTTATGCATTTGCTTAAAAATATAAATAAACCTAAAAGTTCTACAACAAACTGGAGTAGCCTGAGAATACGTCCGATCAGTAAATATGTCAATCAGCGCTGCCGTTAAGTTAGCATTTATTTATTTTGTAACAATTAGTTACAGCGGATGAATACTCATCTTCATTACCTACAACTACCTACTTGTTATCCATTCCTACAGTCAGAAAAGCAATTGGAAAGAGCATTTATGTTTAAGGATCCTTCAGAGTAGAACATAGGATCCTTGATCTCATTTTACGCTTAAATGGTTTGTCTTCCTATTTTTTGTTAAATTTTTGAGGTTTCAGATTATGCTATACCTATTAATAATAAAATATTACTTTGGTAACACCAAGTGTTTGCCAATGTACTCATCTTTCTGAAGTTTGTGTCGATTGTCTCAGTTGTAGTGCGTTTAATTGTTTATTGTTTTGTTTTTGGCTTTCCTATTACTTTAATGTTCATTAGTTTTAGTTTTTTTTACTTTTATTTGCATTGTATTTTAGGGCCCCCTTTGAAAACAAGATTGTTTATCTCAGGGGTTCATTCTATTAAAAAAACTTGTATTAAAATCAATACAACATAGTTTCCTGTCTAGCGGCTAAATTATGCTTCAAACTACACATTAAACGTCTTTAAGAAGATGAAGATCTCTGGTGGGAGAGTTGTTATGATCATCAACATCAGCAATTAGGCTACATTGAAATGTTTTTCAATATCAAAACCACAATCAAAAATAGAGGTTTTCCCAAAGGAATGGGGTAAGAGGGCTGTTGTGTGACCAGAAACACAGCCAATTATCACAAAGCATTACCCTCTTGCCTTTAGTGTCAGACAATAAAAAAATGCTATTGGCAGCAAGCAATGGGTTTACTAATCTAACTCTTGAAGCCATTAGTTTCCCAATAATGGAATTACTTTCATCACATCCGATTAAAACCGTGCGTGTGTGCTACCTTTGACCTCTCCATGTGTCAACACGGCCATAGTCCAAATAGTTCTCCTCTCCAGTGTAGTACACAAATTCTCCACTGTCTGTTCCATTTTTCTAAAAAAAAATAAAATAATTATAATATATATATAAAAATTAAAATAGGCAGTGCTTTTCCCTCACACCCTCTGAAGTTTTGAATTTGAACACAATTTATTGTCTGAGGTGATGTGACCTTTTAGTAGTATATGGATAGCCAATGGGCTACACAGGCCCACATTTCACATAGTTATATTAATAAGTTCACAGAAATAAAACATCAACATGCACTTAATAAGCATGCGTGGCAGTTTGGAGATGTAAGTTTATATTATAAATACTTGATACAATTCACAAATAAACAAAGCAAATTATTTACAACTTGCACTACGTAATGCCTCATGAAAATAGTAGCATAGGGTTGTTACAGCAAGTACCTTGTACATAAGGCCAAATATCTCCTCCACTTCAGCATTGGTGGGGGCGATACGGGCTAGCAAGGGGTCTTTGTAGCCCCACAGCAGCTCCTCTACAGTGTGGGTAGTAAAGACACCCGAGCTTACAGAGTTCATCCAGATGGAGACCATAGAGGACTTAAAGAAGCTACCTTTCACCTTGTTCATCACAGCCTGGGTTTTAGAAGGAAAAAATAAGACACAAGGGATGATTGGTATAACATGAGGGAAAGAACAAACTTTGTTTCTAGTTCTGTTTCACAGCTGTAGGCTGGACTCACCCAAGCAGGAATGTTAATAGTGGTGATGTTGTCAACAGCTGGGTCGCCCACTGACTTCTCTCTCAGAAATACAAAGGTCTTGGGGTTGTAAGCAGACACTCTTGTGCCATTCTGCACCATTGTCACATTAGCCTTAGGCCTGTACTCCCTTGACGGACAGAACGGAGATGTCAAAATGGTGCTAGTCTGGTTCATTTAACTTTGTTTTCATGGAAAATAATCATGCCGTACACAACACTTCACTTTCCAAATTTTCCTTTAGTTGTGGCTAGACAACACAGCTGCATAAGTCAAAAGCATTGCATGTTCAGACAGTGTCATATTTCATCACAACATCCCCTTTATTGAGTAAAATATAATCTAGGTCATTGGGGGGGGATTATCCTGACCTACACAGTGGCAGTTGTAACAGTTTTGCTGCTTTAGTAATGGACCTTGATATTTGTTTAAGTGTTTCAGTGGGTAAGGTGATTTCCCAGAACTCACAACAGCCACATTATTGAAATTATAGTGTCTTTATATATTATATAATGAATTATCATAGTCAGAAATCGCTACATAATCGCTACATAATCTTCACAAGTAGACATTTGAAATTTGATTAACGTGCAATATTAACACGCTTGCGGATTAATCTGTTCTCACATCTTACCTATAGGTGTATGGACCCACTTGTTGAAGCACTGGCTTGGCCTCCCCGGCCAGGAACTCTTTCGCATTAGTCACGTTGAAGAAGAAATACTCCATGAATACTGGAGGTGGTGGGTTCTTCCATGTAGCAAACACACGGCTGCCCTCAGTCAAAGTTATTTCCTAGACACACATAATCAACAAAGAACATATCTAAGACTTTATTATAAAGATTTTTTTTTATTTTGCATGATTGTGGGAACAAAACGTAGGCTACTCTTAAGGGGATTCCGGCCAATTTTGATCTGACCAGTTTAGAGTTCTGGCAATCTCCACTGTCAAGACGCCATAGATTCATTTTTAACCCAGAACGTGTCCTTTTTTGGGCTGTAATAATAATAATAATTATAATAATAGACCAGGACATGGTAGTATTTATTTATTCGATGGAAGTTCAAGTCCTAACCAATGTCCTTGTTTGTTGCAGCACACACACATTACAGCACAGGCTTTTAAAGTGCACTGCAATCAGTGCATGCCAGTGCACTCCATTTGCTAGTATATTTTTTCCTGTGCATTCCCTCTTAAATTGGTTCCTACATAGAAAGAGCTTTAAAGAAAATTAACCCACGTTTGGAACTTGGTGCCCCAACACATTTCCCCTAAAGCAAACCCCCTGGAGAACAAAACATCCTTGTATGGTAATAAGGGGGAGTGGCTGTATGATCTCTGGACTATAGAGCATTGGCGGCACACATGAATGGTCTTATGAGAAACCATTCCACAGTTCCATTGTCAACAGTCGCCACTGACAACAAGTTCCCTGGCCGACCATGTGATGGTGGTAGCTGGGAGCTCACTGGTTGGGGAGGACTGTGGCCTTAATGATCTCAACCACATTCCTCAGCACAGAGCCTGCTGAGGCCCTAGCAATGTAGCAGGAGCAGAAACCCCATACTGCCTGGCTACAACCTTAGGCAGCAACCTTGCCCCTAAATTGACTAAATGGTAAAGTTACCTTCGAAGGATAGCAAGTAAGAAAAGGATACGAGGGGCTACTAACTACTAATTTAGATAGCCAGCCATCACTCTAATATCTTTTTAAAAATATATATTTGCCCCTTAAAATAAATTAATTGTATGTAATATATATATATATTTATTAATATTAAAGGGGTGATAAACACATTAAAGAACAAAACAACCTTGCAGGGAAGTAAAGTGGAGTGGCTATATGACCTTCAGAATACAAAGCATTGGCTAGGCTACACACATGACTGGTCTTATGAGAAACCCTTCTACAGTTCCACTGTCAACAAGAAGCCCAACAACAAAACCGAAGTAAAGAGACAATAGGAATAAACTGCCCCCACCCACCCTTTTTTTGGGGTCCCCACATACTCAATGACAAAAGATCAGCCAATAGGACAATAACTGTCACCTCAAATGGAGAGGGGAAGAGCTGATAAGTTTCCTTTAGTCCAGGTGATATGTGAAAATTATGTTCACTTTTTCATAAAAGCATGAAACTTAGTACAGTTGTATAGTTTGGGGTGCTGAACATTTTCAGAAAAGGAGCCATCGCAAAAATGCCTCATGGCGGCCAATTTACTTTCCGCCATAACCAAATTATGCATTTTGCATCTCCAGAACTAAACATGATAACATAGAAAATATGATGTCTATCCCTATGTTTTGATGGTCAAGGATTACAATGAAACCATAAACAACATCATAAACTGTTCAGATGAATAGTTAATGGTGAATTAAGTGAAACTTGTGGCTGTAAGAAAGGCTGCCAGGGGCATTGCAAATGCAAAAAAAATAAAGCCTCCTAAAAGTGCACAGCTCTGTGTCAATGTGAAGGAGACAGTGAAGAATGGGTTTAACAACAAACAAATGTGTTCCTGAAAGTAAATCTTTGTGTGTTGACACATTTTTAAGCTAAGTTGTTATGGTCATATTGAATATTTTTCTACCGTTTACAGTCACTGCATTATCAGTCATTGACCATCAAAACATAGGGGTAGACATCATATTTTCTGTGTTATCATGTTTGGTTGATACATAATTGGGTTATGGCGGAAAGTAAAATGGCTGCCATGAGGCATTTTTGCAATGGCTCCATTTCTAAAAGTGTTCAAGGCCCCAAACTGTACAAGTGTACCAAGTTTCATGCTTTTATGAAAAAGTGAACCCATCACCTTATAATTTGGCACGCAGCACCTGGACTACTTTACATTCATCACGGAAGCCCCACTAAAAATCTTCTCAGAAACACAGAAGTTTGCGGCACAAGCAAAGCTACTAAGAAGCCACTCCTTGTAGGAAAACAGATATAGCAGGTGGATACACATGAGCTACAGCAAGCACTTTGATGTCGAGATGCCTTTCAACAGGAAAAACACACGTAAAGGGAATAACACTCTACATGTCAAGAGTTACCCACAACATTAAATCCAGATCACGCATTGAGAGATACTAAACCCTATCAGAAAGTTTTAAGGAGAGTTCCCATCGACATATATAAACATCAAATTTTGCTTCGGGGCCACCACATGCCGTCTATCTGCTTTGGGTGACTCGCACAGAAGTGGTGGGTTACCAATATGCCTGGCAGGTGAAAGTGGCTTAGCACAAAACAAGAGGGCCAACTGCTGGTAGGGGAGGGTCTACATTGAATGAGTTCTTTCACAGCAGGGTAGAGGTTACTTATACCACTGAGATAAATCATATGGACAGGCCATGACGTAGCTCCATGGGTGCACACACATTTCTGAAATACTATTAACGGCAAGCAGACGGCATTTGGTACATTTATCTAATGAACGCTATGCTTCTGTCAATAAATATTAAATGATTCACGTCATCAAAAGTTATTTTAGCAAGAGAAACATGCATGCACCTGCTTTTTAGTCCCAGTAACGGTTAAACATTTGTAGTTTCTGCACTGCCACCTGAGGTTATTTTGAGTATTACAACAAGGAGTTGTCCGAGAGCGAAGTAAAGTAAATCTACTCGTACGGTCTCTTTTGCAAGTATTGATTAGTAAACTCATCCTTTTGATATAATTTCATAATTCTGGTATGATAAGTGAAGCGTATATGCAGTGTGTGTAGAGATGCACCATTTTGTTTCAGTTCTGATCTGATTCCAATACCTGAAGTTGATATCGGCCGGGTTTTTATTTCCTTGAATATTATTGTTGTTGGTATTATTTGTAAGGTTACATGTTAAAAAAAATGTTTAACACTCATCTGCCTGCCTGCCCTCTGCTTCTGTATTTACACATTTAACATTAACCATCAAAAAATAGATAAATAAATAAATAAATAAAAGCAATTGCCACACGGCTGACATCTCGATAGTTTGTAGTTTCAATCTATGCTACACAGGCCTACTCTAGTGTGTGACAAAATGTTATGGGCGGCCGACTGCCAAAGATCTTTGGGTCAATCCCCGACTAAAAGCATCCATGAGCAAGGTGTCTAACCTGACCTCTACCTGCTTTGTAATACTTGGAATTGTACTCACTGCAAGACACTTTCATTGTAATGGGTTGAGGTCAGCATTACAAAATACTGTCGTTTTGGTTTGAAACTCAGTGCATGCCCTTCCTGTCTCTCAGTGCCATCACACCTCTCCTCCCCAGACAGGAGGGTTTCTTTAAAAGAAACTACTCTCAGCCCTACTGTTGTGTAGAGGCACAAATCAGAAGCACACAATTGGATAAGGTGCACTAACACGCCCAATCACTTTCAGCAATACAGGGGACTTTCCCCCCAGTGGCCAAAAATAAATAAATAGACCCTACCAATTTAATATGAAGACCATGCCTGACTTATGAAAGTCTGGATTTAGCACAACAACATACATTTCAAATACCATTTACTACAACTGTAAAGAATGGCTATAAAATAACTCGGGGTAACACCAGTAATGGTATAATGTAAACTAGAACAGTGCACTGTGGGGTTATATAATGTGAAACCTGCAGGGAGGTCTTTGAACTTTACAGACAAACAGGACCTGATGTCTGGAATGCCACTAAAACCTCAAATGGATTTAATCTGGCCTTAAATTGAAAATGTAGACTGTTGGCATCATAATGACAAAATGACAGAAAAAAATATTACAATTATAAAGTGACATAAATCTAATATTTAATTACTCTGTCAAAAAAAAAATGTATCTACAGTAGGCCTTTGTCTGATAATGATTTGTGTATGGATTTATAGTTATTGCCCAAAGCATTTTAGGATTAATACTCAACTATCCAAGTTGCTGACTTAACAATGCTGAGAAGAATAAGAAGTATAGGAAGAGCATGCCAGAGGATGTTTACACAAGATTAAGTGACCGTTTTCTCTCATTTCTTGTCTACGTTATAGGTCAAAGACACCACCGCACCCACCTCCCCACTGTCGGTGGAACAGCATGCTAGCATGATGTCATGAACTGAACTGAGAAAACAACAATCACCCCGGTTATCTTCACGCGCTTATTAATTATTAACCTCAGCATCTACTGTACCTCAGTTTTTATGCTTGGTCTTAAATGGGTGGGTCTAAACAGACTTCTTAAAAGATATACAGTATAATGTATGATAGTATAAATATCAATGATCAAAACAGGCCTATAGACCTCCCCCCTATTGCTTCGATCCACTGGCATACATGCTCATTTGCTGCGCGATAAAAACACCATATCAACACCAACCCTGACCTCAAGTTATTCTTAGCTGTTGTGTTCCGCGCTTTGAGTCGCCTCCTAACATCATAACATTCAGAAGTCTAAATATTTAGGGCACCAAGACATGCTTCAAAACCCCACTCCTTAGGCTACTCCTGGCGGAAACTTTGTGAACACAAACAGTACAATGATACATTGCGTACACCAACACAATCAGCTGCTTGTGGCCGTCACACTACATAAATTATTAAAAAATAAATAAAAAAAAAACACAAAATCCCCAATTATGTCCAGCAATGAAGCATAAAGAACCACATCTCATCGCAGGTGGTACAGGCATAGCCTACACCATCTGAACCATAACAAACATTTGAACATTTCTGTTAATCCTGTCCGTCAATGGTTGCTTTGCATGGTCTGGAAATTAAACTTTTAATGCTTCATTCAACGTGTTAATGGGACGGTTTTATCGCGCACCGAAGTGAGAACATTAGACCTACAGGTTATCAATAGAGAGCTGTCGTCTTGTATTCTATGCAGCCTACTGTTAACTGCAACATTGCCATATATTCAAACAAAGCAGTCACATCGTCTCATATTGTCCTGTGAGATTAATAATCTTACCTTTTTTAGCCGGTTATGTATTAAATTTCGGAAAACTGGAACAGCAAACAGGCCAACCCCAATGACCAGCAAGAGAGCGCAGGAGATCCCAACTCCATAAATCGCACAAGATCTTCGCGTCATGTTGAGGGTGCTATAGAGAAAACAGTGTAAAGATAATGTTCACTTGGCTGCAGGTTTATCAAAACTTTGATTCCACTGCAAAACCAACAAACATTTAATATTTTTCCCGATACAACAGGTTGGCAGCCCAGATCTTCTATAAATTGCCACTGGTTTCTCGTTATACACGTTTAACTGTAATAAACTCAAGTTCACTGCAAGGCAACACGTTTTGTTCATGCAGCTTGAGTTTTCAAGTCAGAAGAAAGTTTTGTTACCTGCCTAGAAGTTCCTACTGAACTAGCTCTGAGAAGCCACGAGGATCCCAGGAGATCTGTAGTAGTTTAGTAAGCTACCTTACAATTTGAAGTGTTCTATTTGTAGCGGGCTGCTGACTTCCATGTCGACCCCGCCCACTGTAAGCTGTGATTCTTGATTGGTTAACAAAACGGCAGTTTTGTCCATCATAAAGCCCCCTTGACCGTGTGTAATTACGGTCAGACTTCCCTTTTTTCGCAAGGAAGGCTGGAGAATTAATCTAAAAAAGAGAGACATTCTCTGTGTTAATTACTTCTAGTTTACCTTTAGATATGTTTGATTTGGTTGGACTTAAGCCTCTACCATGCCAGATTTTTACAAGATTGTCTGAAGCAATGAATTCATATGAAGATTTTTTTGCTCATTGCCCAATTCCGAAAGAATATTCCAGTTGTTCTACACACAACCAGATAGCGTCCATATATCCACAGGTCTCATAACATAATTATGTTTACATCATATTCAGAAAGTCATATTCCAGTCATATTCCAAAGATGCAGCCTATTATTGTAGCTTCTA
Source organism: Percopsis omiscomaycus (assembly GCA_027575585.1). Classification (NCBI taxonomy): domain Eukaryota; kingdom Metazoa; phylum Chordata; class Actinopteri; order Percopsiformes; family Percopsidae; genus Percopsis; species Percopsis omiscomaycus. Next base: position 12,459 of record JAODLI010044339.1, read on the forward strand.
ATAGGCTACAATGAAATAACTTTGCTAAGCACACTTGCTCCTTCAACTAATCGTCCTCCAAATGGCCCTATAGGAGCACCTTGGATAGTGTAACTTATTAATATTCTGTCCTTGAAGATCGCACATTTTACATTTATAACCATTTCCTCCTGCAGGTCTGAGGATGTTTTGTCTTACAATGTAAAGAACTGAATTGGGCAAACAGGACCGTGTGCAGATCTAATCTTACAGCCTAAACAAATGTTCAAAGAGCAGGAGAGCAAGAGAGTTGTAAAAATAAAGTGAGCTACTTCCTTCATTATGCTATAATTTAAACAAAAGATTAAAGAAAATCTATCCATTGTATTCTGTTTCCTTCTATAGTTTATATTGTATACATCAGCCTATTTTGACTGACTGAAAACATCAAGCTTAGGCTATAGCATAACAGGAAAATATACTTCCAATGGGAGTTCCTTTGATTACAATAATATATCAATGAAACACCAGCAGAACTACACAAAATGCATGCATTTCTTTTATCACTAAAAGTGGAGAAAATGCTTCTTTAAAAAAAAAAAGGTAGGCTATCCCGTACAGTGTTTCCCACAGAATGGGATTCTGTCTGTCGCGGTGGCGGTGGCTTAGCGGGGGTTAGGCTATGTACACAACTTATTTGAATAATTGAAAACCCTTGAAAATAGTTAATATCCTGCTACAGTGTTAAAACACCGAAAACAGTTAACTTTATCAGGTTAATGGGTACCAGAATGTTTGCTATTCTACTGTTTTTTACAACATTTTACAACATTGGCATTTTTCTGTTTAATACATTTCATGTCAACTTTAGGTAAGGTCTCAGTTTTCTTCATGTTTTGACTGTTAAAACGTCTGCAGCATGAAAGTCAAAATAACTGAAATCCTCATTTTGATTGTCCTTGAACAGGCCCTTGGGATCCTTTATCTCGTTCGGTGTAACTTTTGGATATAGTCCATATCTATCAGTGTGAGAATTGTCACTAAAATGTCCCAGAAAGAGCGCATGCCTCCACAAGCCCATCATGTTTATCTGAAGAAAAACACAAATGTTGAAAATTTCTGTTAACACATTCCATCAAGGTTTGCTTTGCATCGTTTGGAACTTAAACGTTTAATGCCTCATTAAACGTGTTAATGGAACAACTTAATGCACACCGAAGTTGCCTATCGTCTTGTAGGCTATTCTATGTAGTACTGTTAACTGAAACATTGCCATATATTCAAACAAAGCAGTCACATCGTCTCTTATTGTCCTGTGAGATTAATAATCTTACCTTTTTTAGCCGGTTATGTATTCAATTTCGGAAAACTTGAGATGCAAACAGGCCAACCCCAATGACCAGCAAGAGAGTGCAGGATCCCAACTCAATCAATCGAACAAGATCTTCGCGTCATGTTGACAGTGTTATAGAGAAAACAATGTAAAGATAATGGTCGTTTGGCTGAAGTTTTGTGAAGTGGTTTGAGAATTGCAAAATAGGCCTACCTGAACACGAAAGACTTAATATTGAGCTAGGAAAATATAAAATAACATCCTGTTCTATAAACCTAACCCACAGTTGTAACACAGCTGTAACACAAAGTAGCCTAACTCAGAAAAGAATGATTTCAAATTAATAAATGTTACAACCAAATGTTAGACAATACTGTGTTGCTGCATTGGCAATGGACATTCCTTGCATTCCAATATATTAGGCCTCTTAGTGGGTAGGCTATACATCTGACAAAGAAGAGACCACATGATGGAAACTAGCAGAGTGCAATTTTCCGGGGGGGATGCGTGGGATTTCCCCCTTTCTGGTCAATGTAGGCTATCCCGGCCTCTGCTGAATTATTTTTTTTTGTGGGTGGTCACAAAACTCATCACGGATCGATCCGTGGTTTGGTTTGAGTCAATTTCATTTTAAAATGCGTTACTTTGGCTGGCTCTGATGTAGGCCTAATTATCTCTCTGTAATCACCACCCTGCAGACGTGCTCAATGTCCCACCCACGGCGCTATCTCATTAGTTATACCGCAGGATTAATAATCAACACTATGAGACCATAGCAGCTCCGCTGGGCAGTGGAGCTGTGTGTCGAAGGATCGTAGCACATTACTGAAGCGGGAATAAACATCACAATCTGATAATCTGTTTCTGTGATAACAAGCAGCCAAGTGTCCCAGTTACACCACTGAGAATTACCGAAGTTACACAGGGGTTTCACTCAATGGAGGCTAAATCTTTTTGATCACTCACTCCCCTAATCTAGTCACTGCGCTTCAGAGTTAAACACTTACACACATACATAATGCATGTCTTTTCTATCTTTTCACTGCAGCTCTGCATCGCGATGTAACGTTAACGTTATTAGGCCTACTTTAAAAAGTAACAGCAGCAGTAAAACAGTTTCTACTGTGATGGTTTAACTTTGCAATCAATCTGCGGTTCAGCAGAGGCTGGGATATAGATGTAGCCTACCCTATTTTAAACTAAGTAGGCCTAGGCCTAAAGCGCTGTAAAGTGTCTATAGTGCGATAGAACAATAAAATCCGAAATGGACCACCCACTGTCAGCACTGCATGCCTCTGAGACAATAGATGATATACATTTATTTAATTTATCTAATGATCCTGTCCATTAGCTTTGATCCATGTAACGTTACGGCTTTTCAGAATGTCAGCAAGCACAAATATTTATGTAATATTTCAGCGCGAAAACTATACAGTAGCTAGCTAGCTGAGAACAATATGGGTCCAGAGCAGCATATCATCATAATTTACAGGACTTTCACAAAAAAATCCTAAAACTGAAAATGAGAAAAAATATTAACACATTCCTGCAAATGCAGAGAAGTTCAAGTTCATGATTTATTTTTATGAATAAAAATGTTTCAAAATATACCCCTCTCTGTTTTTTAACATATCGCACCCTGGAAACTAGTAGGCTACCTTCCCTATTCTCTTTCTCAGAAACAGAAACAGGAACCTGCAGATAACATGTTGCAGATTGACAGGTCAGCACAGCGTACTTGCATGTATCTATATACATGTGCAACATGTAACAACCGGAGCCGCCTCCCCTCCCCGGTCGAGCTCGCTGGTATTAAACCACCGGCCGTCGGCCGTTGAATACATCAAGCGCACCCCAGCAGCCCCAAATTACGCACACCTGTTTCTCATCCCCTCATCTACCCTCTCCATGTCTATATATGGCATCGGTGGTCTCCTGCTTCGACTATCTAGGGGTGCACATTGCTGACAACCTCACCTGGAGCAACAACACAGCCAGCATAGTAAAGAAGGCCAGCCAACGCATACTTCTCGAGGAGGCTGATGCGCACTGGCGTCGCCACCTCAGGCCTCGCCACCTCAGCCACCTCACCCACTATCAGTGATATTTATATCAGCAGGAATAGGGATTCTTACCTGTTTTTTTTATTTATTTAACAAGTGGGATTTCAAAATGCGAAGTGACATTGTAATCCTCAATTTTGGCCTCTTTATTCAAATGGAAATTCATTTTGCAAATGGCAGTTCAATGTGCCAGCGAATCAGCGCCCCCATATGCTCTTTTGGTGTCAAAGTTCAAATGGCAAATCAGTTTGCAAATGTTAAACAACTTTGTGTCATATAAGTGTGACCAGTAGATGGAAGCAATGTTCTTCATTGTCTTTTGCATTTTAGTTTTATTTTTTGACAGTTTATTTATTATTTATAGGCTAGGTTCCACATTGAAGCACCCAGGAGTCTTTGCTGGACAGGTAAAATTATAGACAGATTATTTTATTGTTGGTCTCTGCTATTTTCAAGTACTAGGGGCAGATAAGTAGGTACTCAATTAATTTATGCATTAACTTGTATTATTATTCATAATAATAACTCCTACTTGTCTGAATTTTAATTGAAAAGTTGCTCTGTGGAAATACAAAATAATGAGATATGTGTCAAAAATGTCAGTCGCTCTGCCACCCTGAAAGCTCCTGTGCAAACTTTTATTGAGGTCAATATCTTAACGAGGTCTACCAGAATGGCTGACTGTGTATGCATGGAGTATTACTTTGTTATTGGAACAATTGTGATATGGCCAAAGAATCTCAGTAACCTAAAGTCCCTTTGCCCGTAATGTTGCATTAGCATGGCTTGTTGTCGTTCAGGCTTGAAAGGCAAACTGGGAAGAAAGGTAAGGGAAGTGTTCACTACCGGGCCTAATACGTGCTGGTTGAGCCTGGTATAGTTCGGTGGACTAGCCTATCATAAAGTGAAAAAATGAAAAGGACCACTTGCTGTCCAACAAAATATCGTATCGTATAGTATTTTGGATATAGGCAGTATTTTGGCAGTATTTCCCTACTACCCAGATGGGGAGCGGAGTGTCTGTGACTGAGAACGGGCTCTTTAATATTGTTTCCCTTGTTTATTGACTGCAGCAAGTACTCTAAATGACAAAATTGTTGACCAGAGCGATAAAACTGCTACACAGCTATCAGTTTTGTTCACTGTAAAAATGAGATAGACCAAGAACTACAAACTCTTTCCATGGCATTTCCTTAAAATAAATATTCTTTATGCATAGTTTTAGGCAACATGACTTTTCTAGTGTAGGCCTTGTAGTCTACAGTCCAATTATGTAGTCCTGTAGGCTTACTATTAAATATCTAGAAGGTAAATAGGTTGAGAGCGATGTATTTTGCTAATGTTCTGTTGGCTTTAATTGAGTGTACCTGCACTGTAAATCATGTGAGTTGAGATTCAGGTGACTTTATTTTGAGTTATTGTGCTGTAGATCCTGTTGAGATGCAGACTGCAGGTGAATGTATGTCTAACAGGCTGTTCATGGGCGCCTCTAAATTATGGGCCACTCCACATGTCAGATGTCACTCCATTGCATTGACGCGTCCGTGCCAGGAGTGGGGGGGGGGGGGGGGGGGGCAATT
>JAODLI010044350.1:0-17392 GCA_027575585.1 Percopsis omiscomaycus
TAAATACCCAGTTATCCACTGCCTGCCTCCTGAGTTTTCTGCTCTGCATTTGGGTCACCCCACGCAAAACCCTGACACAATCAATCAAATAAAAAAATAAAAACATAAATATAGATATAGGCCTAATGTAGCTATATTATATATATACATGTATATAATGAAAATATAATTACGTTTATTCATAAGCCCTTTCACAAAAAAAATGAATGTAGTGAGACATACAAATACAAAAATGCTATAAACCAAATTAAGAGCATGACCTTGTAGCCGCTTGGCTATTAGCATATTAACCTCTTGGCCCAGTACGACTATGCAACACAATACAGATACAAAATGTATAGGTACCCATAAAAGATAATAAGATACCGTTGTAATATTTGCTGAGTGAGTGCAACCTCATTGTCTGCTGTTACATAATTGTTATAATTTGTAGCACCAAACACCAGTTTGGCATCTATCCCTTTGTAGCATCTACTTTGTACACCACTATGTGTAGATAATGTTGGTCTGTGCATAAGTAGTCACAAATGCATCCATCCTCTACCAGGTTTATGTGCATGCTGTCCTATTGAGCTGAACCCTCCCAGTGTGGTGGTGAAATATGGAGATGCCATCTCAGTAAACTGCAGCACATCATTAACAGAATATGAAAACATAAACTGGGAGGTCCCAATCGGCCAAATAGCAAACAATAGCAGCCTTGTCATCTGGACCGTGGAACATATACAAGAATGGGACATCACTTCCCATTGCTATATAAATTATCACACAGACCAGTGCTCAAAGACCCTCCTCGTCACCGTTTACAGTAAGTTTTACTTCTATAATCTACAGTACTTAGAAAAACGAAACCTCTGCAACAGTTTGCCATAAACCACTTTTTTGTCCACAGCCCTTCCCGACAACGTCATCATCAGCTCACCCGATGGACCTGCCATATTCAATGAGGGGGAGGAATATGACCTTACGTGTGAGGTCCGAAATATCGCACCTGTTCAAAATCTCACCATCACCTGGTACAAAGGAGATAAAAGGGTGGCGACAGAGACATTTGATAGGCCTGATAAGAGACCTTTCAATCAGACATCTATCTTAACCTTAACACCAACCAGGCTTGATGATGGAGTGTGGTTCAGGTGTGAAGCTGTTTGGGACCTGTCACCAGCAATACCTAAGAAATTCATTTCTGAAGCGTATAATATTACAGTTCACTGTAAGTATATAATATACATATTTATTTATTTTTGTTGATTTGTAAAAAAATTCCACATTTTACTCTGGTTAATTGGTTTTATTGTGTCATGAGCGTAGTATAGCAGATTATGGTTCAACCCATTCTAAAAATGTCAGTTCCCCAGCCCCTCAGCACTCAGGGAATCCTCACCAAAACCGTATGTTGTACAAAGTTTTGGTCCAATTAAAACATGATGCAGGTCAGGTTACACTACAAGTCACTACAGGGCACCATCAAACAACCTTGGATAAAACCACTTCACATGGCAGGTATTACTATATTCAAATTACATCATTATGGTGTATATCTTGAGCAAAACATAAAATTAATTAGTCTTTCAAATAAATGTTCTTCCTGAGGAAATGAAACATTTCTTAATGATGAAGGGCTTAGGGGTGTGGGTTTGAAGTAAAAGCAAATGGAATTTTAGCCTAGCAGCAAGTCAGTCATGATAATTGTTGCCCACATTTGGATGTTGTTACTTTAGAGAGTTGTAGTTTTTCATGGACCACACACACTATAATTCCTCTATACTGGTACTACTTGTTAGTATGTAGGCCCCATTATTTTGGGTTGGGCTAACTCAGGGTTAAACAATTACATTGCAATTTGTGATGTAGTTGGTTGTCTCCTATTTTATCCCATTAATATGTTGTGGCATATACATCACATCTGTATTTCCCATCCGTCACTCTCTTTAGTTGGACCAGACATAAACTGTGCTGATATCAACGTTGTGGAAGGGGAGAGTTTGGAGGGCCTTTGCACTGTAACAGGAAACCCTTCCCCTCATGTTACCTGGCAGAGATCTGGAAAGCCCTGGGATCCCAAAGTCCCTGTCATGAGGGAACACAAAGGGCTTTACACCATTAGAGCCGAAGGCAATGGCAACAATACCAAGAACATAGAGGTCTCTGTGTTGTGTGAGTACCACTTCATCAACTTGATGCTCTGCCTTCTAGAACGTACCGTGATGTTGGATAACAGCAGTGCCTTAAGTGACCACTGTAATAATAATTGACATCTTTTACAATTTCAGACGGACCTGAGATAGACTGTCCAAACACTTACAGCGCTGTGGAGTATACTGCTCACAACCTGTCCTGCATCGCCACTGGTTTCCCTACACCTACCGTAACCTGGTACAAAGACGGAGAAGAGACGTACCTTGCGGAGAACCTCACAAGAAGCGACGCAGGACAGTACACAGTCATTGCCACAAGTGAGCACGCAAACGCCAGTCACTCACTGGAGATTGATATCTTGTGTAAGTATAACGGATAGCATGTCATTCACGTAGTTACAATATTAGCCTTTATTTTGTAGTGTAGCCTACCTCTCATATGCTTCGCCTTCCATGGATACAGACCCACCCTCGCACATATTTGAGCTGGAAGACACAGACGTTGATGTTGGATCCTCTGGGGGGCTTAAGTGCTCCTCCGGCGGAAACCCACGGCCTGTATACTCCTGGCTGTATTACCAGGCTGACAATGTACAGGTGGAACACGAGGATGGGGTGTCCCGTCTGCAGATTCACAATGCCACTGGGGTAAACATCGGCTCATATACCTGCCATGTCTGGAACGAGAGAGGAAACGTCTCCAAAACTGTCAGGGTCCAAGTAAAAGGTGAGGTATATATGGTAACAAACAGGCTTGTCCATGTCCATGGCATAGACATACATTGGGCTTACATTACAACACAGAATCTGTGCTCTGTCGAAGATTTGGTTTTGTAATTACAATGCATATTGCGTATTATCACCATAGCTAAGGCTACATACTGTGTTATTTATCTTTTATCTGTTTGACCTCCAGGCATTGCAGACATTTTTATTTTTTTGTATTAAGCTGTGTTAAATGTGTGCTTATTTTCAATTTATTTCTCCATATCTTCCATACATTTACATTTACAGCATTTAGCAGACGCTTTTATCCAAAGCCACTTACAATTAGTACATTTGTCGACAGTTGAACTGGTTAACCACCAGTTTTTTCAAGCAGATAACATTCTCCTAGAATAAGGACAGCATCATGTTACAAGGTTACTTCACTTATGCATTTGCACAACTTTACTCAAAGATTCATCATTTACTCCTCAAGCAGTCAATAATTACAATAATCAAAGTTATCATACACACTTCAAGTTATTCATTCTTCAAACAGTAAATAATTGCTAACTGTAAAGTGCTTAGTAATCTAAGAGCTGATCTAGCAGAGTGGAATTTGTTTTTTTTAAAGAAACGTGAAGTTTGTTTATATATTTGTTTGTACTTTAGCCTATTTGTTTACTTTTTATCCCACTAGCTTGTAGCTGAACTGGAACAATGAATAGGATACAGTAATGGTAACATTTATAGACACCAGCTCAGACTGCAGCTAAGGGTGGGGGAGGGTTATTTCCTATAGGCTATCCTATCGTACTTAAGGAGTCCAGCCAAACCGGCAATGGGTCTTTTAGCTTTTTCCTAAGTCTGCTACAGTAGAAAAATATTAATGTAGCCTAAACGGGAAATAATAATTAAGGAGGGAACGACAACTGGAGAGGGCGTGATTGCTGTTAAAAAAAGGTTCTAAAACGTTCGGTCAATGGAGGATTTCTACCCTGCTCGTCTACTTTCACTTATTTTAACTTTGGGGTTCATTACTATTTCGATTATACCAGAAACAAGTAAGTAACATGAAAAATCGTTGAGTAGGCTTATACGCCGTGTTTCGTTTTGCTTTGGTTTAAATCGAATAGGTAAGCAAAAGTTAAATCACGCTGCATGTTAACCGTTTGGGGTGGTGGGGTGATGTGACGGGTAAAACAACATAGCGCCAACACTAAACCACAGAGACGACAGTAGGCTAACGTTACTCTAGACTGAGACCTTTGCTTTAGTTTTCGGAGACTTTCTCCATAGTCTAGACTTTCTCTCCACTCTGATAACTAAAGGTCTCTGCACGCTGATGCATGCCCGGACAGTCTTTTTAGAATGTTGAAATCAGATATTTCTGTCTTTGAAATGAGAGGCAATACTGTTAAATCCAACAAAAAATAATTGAATACATTTACATTTACAGCATTTAGCAGACGCTTTTATCCAAAGCGACTTCCAAGTACATTTGTCAACAGTTGAACCACAAGAATACTTGTCGATACTGTCGTTTTCTCTTAGGTGGGGGTATCCTTCCTGAGCCCTTTCCTGTATTTGCCCTAGCCTTTAGTCATAAAGTACAAACAGTTATCTGCACTGGACATGGAAATATTGCATTTTTAGAAGAAGAAAAAAACTACAATATTGAAACAACATTTTATTTCCCCTTTGACCTAATGTTTGCAGGGGCAAAACCTGAATGTCCTCTTGAAATAACCCCTAAGAGGATGGTGGTAAACTATCAAGATTCACATGCTAGGAATGCTACATGCAAACCTGCCTCCACCACATCCACAAAGCTTTACTGGAAGGTTCATAATGGAGACATCCAGGGTGGTAGCCAGTGGTCTGTGTCCCAAGACTGGAACCCCAGGCCAAAATGTTTCGCAGAATTTGTGGGATTTGGAACGTGCCATAAATCTCTGGACTTTACCATGTATCGTGAGTATGGATTCTTCCACCCCGCGGTCCTTTGTTTGTGTTTTGTTACCTTGCCAGCACTAGCCATCTCATTGTATTTGCCACTAATACAATCACTTCTCAAGGAGTACCAGACAAAGCCGACCTTCATCCTGTGGACCATGTGGGCCCCACGCTGGAGAAGAAGGAATATCAGTTCCAGTGCAACATCTACAATGTGGCTCCAATACAAAATCTCACAGTGAGATGGTACCTAGGAAAAGAAACCATAGAGAAAAAGGGTAGGCATGCAAGAGTAGAATAATTAATAATTACATGTTTTTTTGTATTACTATTTTTCATTTATTTTAAAAATAGATAGTTTTTGATACCCCATTTAGTGTTTTTTATACAAGTGACACAACTCGCATTTCTCAACTCTACTAGACATAAAATATAGTTATTGAAATTTTGTAGCACCTAGTAGTGCTTATAAGGCTTTACTGGTGTTTTAATGAACCCTTCATAAACAAAATGGGACCTGTTTTTCCTCCCACACTATTGAATTACTGAATTACCCTCACTGAACGACCACACATGTTCTCATCGTTTTCTTTTCAATCAGCTTTGCTGCAGTTGATTGGTGGGACACCCCAGGACAATGACAGCGACATCAGTGCGATCCGAACTCCAGTAAATGTGTCATCCACCATCAGTATTACCCTGGGCAGAAATCACAACAGTCTAGAGCTCAGATGTGAGGCTCAGTTGGACTTGGACCTGGGACCGGAAGAACAGCAACCTCCCACAGTGACCTCCAGGCCACGTAACATCACCGTTTACTGTAAGATCTATGTGTGTGTGCTGATCAAAGTTAAATACTGTAGCTTATAAATATTATTACCTTTTGTTAAACCCTGGGCTGATCATTTGGCATGAAATAATTCACAAATTAATTATGTCAGAGAAATTCTAGTGATAAATTTGAGATTTTTTAATCCAGAGTGAAAATGTATCCCTGAACAATACAGCGCTACTGTATCTTATCACATTATGAATTGCATGCACACATGCTATATAATGATGTGAGGTACTGTAGTTAGGTTAAATTGGCTTTTGATTTTAGGCTAGGAAGTTGATGATGTTTGCAAATACTGATTGACTTTATTCTTAGAAAAATCCCATATAGACTACACATTTCATTTTATGTTGTGATGAAGTTCTAAACCCAGTGTATGCCAGTACAGAGTTGTTAAACTTTTCTTTTATGTCTGGGGAAAACAACCATCAAATTTCCGTCACTCTGTGTCACATTACATAATGACTGGGTAGCTATGGGGAGCAAGGGGAGCAAGTAGAAGAAAGGTTTCCCTTTATAAACTCATGTTTTCTCAGGTGGGCACTCATGGCCATTCAATTACATAATGTTTATCTGTGTGTCTCTTCCTTTGCAGATAAACCCATCATTAATACCACAATGCTTCCGAGGAGAATACCGGTGTTTAGAGGTTATCCTGTAGAGCTCAAATGTGAGGCAGAGGGACACCCAACTCCAACCATCCAGTGGATCTTCAGCCCAGAGAAGGTGCCTAACATTTCTGGAGGCTTCCTCGTTGTGTCTGAAGCAGGGTTCTACACTTGCAACGCAACCAACGATGTTGATACCAGCTCCATTGTGGTAGAAGTGATCTTAAAAGGTACTTTCACAAATTTCACAGTTTTTAGTTAACGCAAATAAATTGCCCCTGTAGGAAAAGCACACTGGATTTTGAGCCGAGTAAAATTCCATCCATATTTGCCATCAAAATGCATTTTGTACTTAAAGGTGCCTTAACCCTCTGAGTAATTGTTTGGACCAAAAAAGGACCTGTTATGCATAAAGATTGATTAACCTTATTATTATCTGTTTAAACCATGTTTGCTCAAGTCAGATGGATAATCAACTTGCTTTTTTGGTACAGAATGAGTATGTTTTTGCTACATTGTGGGCCGGCAGAGCAAACATTGGCATTTCCCCCACTCATAAAGTTAATATCGTCACTGCTGCATCTGTGCCACTAGATGGCAATATAATATTTTTAGAAAACACTATTTTCAGGGGATAAAAGCTTAATGCACCTATAAGAATCACAAATTATTGAAATTGTTGACATTTATGTAAATTTAAGTTACTTAGTTCCTTTTTACTCTGGGTATCCTTCCACACAATCGATTTGAAGTTAAAATCCTTTATACATTAACTTTACTGGATAATGGTTAAGTGGAGTATGATCAAACTGTATAATGTTAGCTTATAACTTGGGTTAAAACATATATATTTATATATATATATTTATATATATTTTTTTTTATATATATATTTATAAATATTAATGGTTTTCTGCTATCTTTTGTGCCTTTCCCTTCGCAGAGGACTACCTGCCTCTTATAGCAGGTTTTGTGGCGGTCACAGTAGTGGTCATCTCTGTCATCTTCATATTCATCTACTCAATCTACTATAAGAACACCAAGATGCGCCGTTACAGTCTGAAAAACCCAAAACTCAAGGCCCAGAATGGCAACGTAGCTCACAACAGCTGGGACACGCAGCTCCCCATGACCAAACTGTCGTAGCCTTTCAGCCTTACATCTATTTCTAGTGAAAGATGTATAGTTCAGACCTCTGCCTTCCGCGTCACCAGAGACTCAAGCGGATGAGGTTGTGAATACCAATCAGTCAGCTGGCTGACTATGGACTTTATTCCCAACCCTTTGAAAGGACTGTACTTACCATTCAACTTACCATACATAAGACTGTTGAACTTATGTTTAAGTTTTCCACATTATTAAATAGCTTGAAGGCCATTAACTTGGCAGTTATAGTTAATGTAAACTACTGGATTTTAAAATGTTTTCAACGGAGAGAAAGGAAGAACTCAAAGCCAAAGTCCTACAGTATGTAGGACCCCACAAAGGGCAATCCCCCACATTGCCCTTTGTGGGGGATTCTGCAGTCCTAACACAAGTATTAATGTCTTATCTGTAGACATCTCTTGTCGCCTGTGCATGCCAAGTCTAGTGAGCACATGATCCTTTCATTTTGTTAATAACTTGTTGTCAGGCTTGTTGGTTTGCCTTCTCCAAATGAAAAGTTGAATGTGTAATTCTGGAAATTGCAGTTTCATAGGCAATTTTTTACGTGAAAAGACTGGTTCGACCTTGTAAAGATTCTCCCAACACTTGTGAATACTACTGTAAATGTACTTGTGACTATTTGTGGTAAAACAGTATTTTATTGTTAAAAATAATAATTCATAATTTATCAATAAAAAAACAGTTATACTGTATATTCAAGTTGAATATCATTGAATTAATTTATGTGTGCTATTACGCTATTCAAGATTTGCATTTAGCTTCTGAGTAGTTATCCTCTTTTTAACAGGGATAAAAAGGAAAATCTTCACCTGTTTTAAAATAATACAAATTACATAGATATGGTAAATATTTGTTCAATTCAATCATTCTCACTAAGCAGTCATCAGCAGGTTCGTGGTCGCAACTGAAGATTTGCAAATGTTTAATTTACTTTCGCAGACTTGTATCATGATCATGATGTGTAAGAGAAATAGGCCTACAAATGTTTACAAATGTTTCAATAAGTTTTGCAAGCATAATTCATTTTACATACCATATGATACAAGCTTGAAAAATCAAATTACAAACTTGACCTTTAGTTACTTGACTTTTGGCACTGTTGTCATGTCCCAACAGTTTTGAGAAGGAAAAAGTGAATTGCAAGTTGACCAATTAGCTCCCTCACCAAAACCTCAGCAAAACCAGTATGATTGGCTGAATTGCGCATCAATGAAGTTTCTAAGAAGGACTCCCATGGTGAAACATGGCATGTTCTTAAACAGTTATGTATTAGTGTTTATATTAAAGTGAATGGATTATTTGAGCGAAATCATTTAAATAATCAAATATGTTACAAAACTGTTGGTGCTTGAGTTTGAAATCCCATACCCTGTAGAGAACATTTGGTTCTATATAGCATACAAATTTGCTATTTCCTGTTTCTGCCACTTAGACTTCTTTGGTCATTCTTTGGTCATTATTCTACTAACTTCTCTTTTTTGAAGAGAAGTTCTGAAAACTGAACACACACGCACGCGCAGACACGCGCCTGAAACGCACGGTGTAGCGGAATGCACGCTTCTATCCATGTGAAGACCCTATGCCGCGCCCTTGCTCGGTTTACGTCTTGAAAATGTCTTGTGACCAGGACAGAAGCGACTATTGTTTGGAGAATGTTTTAGGGCGTAGACTGGGTCCATAGACATACGAGTACTTTTATCAGTGTTTTATTTTATTTCTACTTCCGGAAAATCTGAAGAGAACAGTTAGGGATAGGTAACGACATGATTTGCTAATAATTCTGCGCGAGTGGACCAGCAACAGTCAAACATAGGCTATAGGTTAGAATTCGCTAACAAAATGGTGAAATTAATCGCGATGGTGGTGGTGTTACATAGAGTAATTGTTCATCTTACAGGTAAAACATTTTATTGAGGTATTGAAGTAAGGAAGTTAGCATTCACCGTGGTGTGTCAATCAGGGGTAGCCTGCTATATTTTTCACGTAGGCTATAACTTTACTATGCTTTAGCCTATATATGATCAGGGTGTGTAAGGCATTTTGCAGCAGGGCACACGAGTTTAGAATATGTGTGCATTTAGAATGTTAAATGTCGTATTTTCCCTCCCATATAGATTCAGCTACAAACACACAAAATTAGACCAGGCAATAATAGATTAGACATTCTGCGGGGAAAGCGAACAACGTATAAAGGACATGGTTTTATCAATGCCGTCACCCAGGGCATAGTTTATAACGGATAACTAGAAGTTTAAAACTGGTGGGCACTGCCAGAGCGTCCACCTGTGCTGACCTATGGTGAGGACAGGTTGTAGTATCTGTGTGTCCCATATAAACACAATCTCCTTCAAGTTGTGTAGTTTATATTAAATTATTGGCTCTGTAGAAGAGAGTTCCTGTAATCTATAGAACAGAAGAATAGCGTTTTATGTATTCAAGGTGTGTGACTCCTTATTGGTGGCAGAATCTGAAACAGAATGATTTACCTAAAAATTCTAGACGGGGACAGTGTTGTAAGACATCGCTAAAGAAATACTGTACAGGGTTTTGTAACAGTCCATGGTTTGTATGTATTTTTAAATAATTTTTAAAAATGTCTTATTTTGATTATCCTTAATAAAATTTATACAAGATTGTTTATAGGCCTACTGTAGGCCTACTGTATATGTTTATTCTGTTAATATATTTAATCAAAGTGACCACAATCACCCCTTCATTTCGGGGGCGACATGTCAAAACGTTTTAGAAACACCGAAATGACTGTAATTCCAGAACTCCTTTCCAGACACCACCAAGACCACCACCATGTAGGCTGCTAACACATTGCATTGTAGGCTGTTGCATTGTATTGACGTTTGCCTCTGCATTATCCTCTTGTAGGTAATCCTTGTGACCTTTTGGAGTTGAATCCCCCTTCTGTTATCGTGCCATTCAGTGGTTCATTTTCCGTCAATTGCAGCACACCAACTTCATATTCTAACCCATCATGGGAAATTCCAGTTGGAACTGTGAAAGAGAAAGATGCAAAATATGCCTTTTGGGAAGTACGTGGAATGACAGAATGGAGCATATCCCCCATATGCTATGTGCCTAATACATTGTGTACTAAAGCGCCATCAATTATAGTATACAGTAAGTACAACCTATTGCCAATCCTATTGAATCAGAAAATAACACAATTTCCAGGAGACAAAGTCTATCTTCTTAACATGCAGTTGTTGAGGGGTGGACAGCCTCACCATCAGGCAGCCTATCAAGAGCCTGGTAAAACCATCCTGATTTAGCAGCCTCAGCTGAATCAAGATGCATTGCATGTTTGCATATACAGTATCAGTCTGGGAACTCTATATAAAACTGGTTACAGAACCAATCAGTGTCCAGGTTGTTCAGTTGAATCATCCCTGTGTGGGTCTTGTTATTATTGGTTGAAGGTCCAATTGTCTGCAAGCACTAAACATTTGTTGTTCTGATAATGATTTGGTTGACTTATTCTTTGACAAATGGATATCCAGACTGGTATGTAGAGCGGAGCAAATCATAGAGCATGCAAAATCCGAATGACCAGGCAATATCAAAACTAAATGTCATTTTATTTATGTTTGTGGTACTAGATCATTTGTTATTAGCTTGGTTATTGTAATGTATTGTATTATAATATATTATATTATATTATATTTTCAAGGTCTCATTATATGCACGCATGACCTTGTTTGTTAGCTATGTTTGTTAGTCTATGGCATAACAGAAAAGTACAACTCTACTGAGAAAATCCTATTGCTGTAAGAACATTTTCAGTTTCTAAAAATACAGTATGGGCTTTAGTCATACAATACTGTAGGCGTATTATGTCATGTCCCCATTTGAAACTGAAAATACTGTAGCTTTCATCCATAAAATGTTGGTTGACTTGTTCAACACTTTTTTAATTTCTTTAGAAATGCCAACCAGTGTGTCTATCAACCCGTCAAGACATGTTAGTACAATGGAGGAGGGCTTGCAGTATGAGCTACTGTGTGATGTCACAGACATTGCTCCTGCTGGGAACTTCACCGTGACTTGGTATAAAGGAAATGAGCTCATCTGGTCTGATTCATTTGATGATCCGTCTTCAGAGCCGCTGAATAAGTCCTCTACCCTCGCTATCATTGTCGAAAGAGATTATAATGGAGCGCAGGTCTTCTGTGTTGCACAGCTTAACCTCACATCACATACAGCCCATTATTCTGCCATGAAGTCAGAGAAATATGCGATGATTGTCCATTGTGAGTTTCCCCTTTTAACCTTTTTTCCCCTGATTATATTGCTTTTGTATTATCATTCTTTAATAATTATATATGGTAAACTTTGACTTCCCAGATCTGCCAACGTTTCCAAATCCAGACCCTGAGACAGTGGATCTTGCAATGGGTGATGACATATTTTTAAACTGCACTGCTATGGGAAACCCCACACCTTCATACAGATGGCAGTCGACACCTCCCATAGCAGAGAAGAGCAAGGAAGGAGCTGTTGTAATTGGCTCCTCATTGCATCCAGGGACCTATAATTGCACTGCCTCTAACGTAATTGGCACCGCCACCAAGCATTTTATTGTCATTAAGACGCCACGTAAGTATTCGCAGCTCGTTCCTATAGATCCTTATAGAGCCTTTCCCCAGTATTTTTAGTGTCATAATCCTTGCATGCTCCGGATAGGATATACTCTCCTGTTGTGACCAACACAGGAATCTGGACAGATAAACAGAGAGAGAGAGAGAGAGTGTAACACAAACACCCTTTTCCCACAGGGGGTCGCACAACATTTTGGGCTATACTGGGACCGGGTGTGGTCGTGGCGATCCTGCTGGCTGTCATCACAGTTTACAAATCAATAAAAAGCAACGGCATCTGAAAAGGCACTTATCTCCAGGAGGACACAGTTTGAATGCAAATGGTGCTTTTTTTTGTCCTTGTCTTCCTCTTACAGCTTACAACTAAACTTGAGAATAGACAGGAACTGACCGTTCATGTGATACTTGCACATTTCCTGTTTTTGGAGGTCTATAGCTGTTAAAAAAACAAGTAGCTTTATACTATATTCCTTTATCTCGATGCATGTTTGCCTCAACCATTTCTAGTGTTGTAACTGATACTCCTTGACACATTGCTTGTTTCCTTCCTTAAAGACAAATGATGAACATGGGACAGGATAGTCTAGTGGTCTAGGTTTTGGACTCCCAGCCAGAAGGTCATGAGTTCGGGCCCCAGAGTTGGCCTACCTGTAAGCATCCTTGAGCAAGATGCCCAACTCCTATCTGCTATCCCCTCCTATCTAATAGCAGCATTTGTAAGTTGCTTTGGATAAAAGCATCTGCTAAATGACCTAATTGTAACATGTTGCCAGTCATATGAGATTATGGTAAATCGTGTATGTTGTATGTGTAATATCAGTTACTGGGATGGAACAAGAGTCTTTCTGCACATAGGGCCAGGCTGAAGAGCTTTCTTTGTTATTATTATATACTCAAAATTGTTATATATCCTGTGGAAATGAATTGTAGCTACTGTGTTAAATGCTTTCAGCTTTTTACCTTTTTTAATAGGCTAGCTATTTGAACTGTAGCCTACACTCGGACACTGCATGCACTGTAACTGTCCAGCAGTATGTTCCAGCAGTAGGCAATGTTGTTCTTTTATTTTGATACTATCACTATATATCCAAAACATTTTGAATGGTTTAATTTATATTTGTTTGTTGTTTTCAATGCATTGATGCAGTTGGTTATCGGGTAAACAAGAGATCAACTGTTAACTTAGGGAAGATTGTGTTTTTAACGGAAATATTTAAACTATTAAACTATGAATGACAGTTTCTTTTTTTATTATAAACAACTGCATGTCAATGTAGGCAGTCTCAAAATTTTCTTTTCAGCCTTTTGTTAAGCTGTTAGAACTCTCTTCCTAAAGCTATTTGTAATACATTACTTAGAGCTGAGACTGACATAAAAATTGCAATGTAGGCTACTGACATAAATGTAAAGCAACATAACGTTTTTCTAGAACGGTGTCCTTTAGTTGCATGCTTTTCACATAAAATGTTTTTTCACAGTATGTGTTGCCAAGACACATTGTTTGTGTATGCTCTGACTGTGTTGCTATAGCAACATGGCAGCGCGGTCTTTGCTCAAATTGTCGAGTAGAAAGTTTTAATATAGCGAGCATGTGAGTTAAAGTGTAAATAAAGTAAAAAGGTATCCTTAAGTTTTGATTAACTGCTGTATTTTCTATTAATATAATAAACATCCGTCTCCGGCAGAACTGTTATTTTGTGCAGCATTCTGATCACAGTGTGAACTGTGAACCCTACAAGTTATATGCTGGAGAACAATAGTCCCGCCTGCTGTGCTTTGAGAGCATGGAATTCAGGTGCCATGGCAGATGGTAGTCAAGCATGTGAGCAGAAATCAGGCTTGCATGTTTGCATGTTCACATGTAGACTATTTCCAGTTTTGAAACAAAATGGTAAAAACTCAATCTCCCCTTTTCTAAATAGGATATGACACGGCAGAATACGATGGGTATTAAAGTACAACACCCATCAGTAGCCTATTTTACTAGGCAAACAAGGTACCAGGCGAAAGTTGTCTTCAACTCAGGGAACTGAATGTACAAGTGGATTGGAATGTAACGTTACAGCACAATTAAGTAAGCCAGAACTGGCCATTCCAATTAAAGTGTATTAACAGAGGAGCTTATGATTCTGAAATAAGTCGTTAGGCATGGATTTGATAAAATTATAAAAAGAACACAACTAAGACATATAGGCAGTCTTAGTTGTATTCTTATTATAATGACTGCAATTTAAAAGTGATCATTTGTTTTATAACTCAGCAACTGAGAGGCGACCACCTGTCAAATGACACCTCTTAACCCCCACCCCCGCCACCCCAAAGTCAAACAGGATGAAGGGAGCCCTTTTGTTCCTGCATAGTCCATAGAGTTGCCAAGCACGGAGAAGTTGGAATTTCGTTCTTCCGTCTCTGTCTTCTCTCAACCGACGATTCTTGAAAACGATGGGAAACTACTTGCTGGATTTGATGATAACGTGTTGTTTGTTTAATTGTGGTAAGATTGCTATACGTTTTTAGGCTACATCCTTTTTTAATAATCGTTTTGATTCTGATTCTGACAGCACAATGGGGTAACACTTCTCATTTGCATTCATCCCCAAGGCAAGCAAGGTGCGCGTAATGCATTTGTAGGCTAGGCTACAACGCTCAGATATTTGGTTATTTGCCGATGAATAATTTCTCGTGGTTTACACCGGCATAAAACTGGCCTATTTTCAGTCTCCAGGCGAAATAGCTGCATCTTGATTATTTATTCAATATTTATTTGTAATTTGTAACATGTAGGCCTCTGCTGCTTGTCTTAAAGATATCTTTAAGCCTACTTGTGTGTCTGTGTAGGTACCTACTTTGCTGTAACAGCATTACATGGGCTAGCCTACTGCCAGTAGAGAGTGGGTGACTCTGAATATGACGATAACAACACCTGTGTCTCAGTGTCAGGTGAAGGTTGCTCCCTCGTCCTCAAGCCCTCCAGAGTTGTAGTGGGGTTTGGGGAGCCTGTGTCAGTCAACTGTGAAGCCACTCGCCCAGTACGTGTTCTGGGCTGGGAATCAGCTGTTGGTGCCATGCATACACAACAGGATCTTTCTGTCCAGTGGAAGGTGGACAGTCTCAGTGATTGGATAGAGGAGCCTATCTGTTATGGAGTCTTTTTTACCGCCCCTAGGCAGTGTGAGGAGAGACTCAACATCATCATATACAGTGAGTCAACCTCTTGTTTTGAAACCTGGACCACTGCTGATGCTGGTTTACATTTGATACACTTTAATCCGGTGTGTTTTCATATAGAAACCCCAGACAGCGTCTCCATTGGCCCTGTGAACCACACTGGTCCAATGGTGGAAGGAAAGGAATACCAGCTGCTCTGTGAGGTTCACAATATTGCTCCAGTCCAATACCTCACATTGAGGTGGTACAGAGGGCAGACTGAGGTTTACAACCATACATTCTCGGACCTCACGCCTTCCTCGCCCGTTCAGGTCTCCTCTAGTCTCATGATAAGTCCAACCCAAGCTGACAACGGTGCACAGTACAGATGTGTAGCAGTACTGGACCTCGGACCAGAGGGACCTCAGCCTCCTCCTACTGTTACCTCAGAGCCACTAAATGCTTTTGTTCATTGTGAGTCACAAACAGTCAAAAAGCCCAAATGCCATTTCCAAATGTTGGAAATGTACTACTACTGTGGGATTTGATGTCATAAAGAAGGTTGTTTCATCCAAGCATTCTTAGATCAAGAAAAATGTAAATATTCATGAAACACTTTCTATTGTGTTCGGTATATTTTGTGGTTTTCTATATTTATTTAGAATTTTTTGTAAATACAAGCCACAACTGATTCATATTTATTGGTATAGACACAATAACGTACTCCAAGGTTTTATAGCTGTACAGGCCTGGTTTCCCAGAAAGGGTTTAATCCCAGAGTCAGGATGTGTTTCAATGTGCTGTATATTTCCATTGAGTTGTGTAGGGCTAGGCTTAATCCCTCTCCAGACAACAGGACCATACTATTCCATCTTTTTGCTATTTCCCCAGATCCTCCCACTTTCCTCAGTCCTGAGCCCGAAATCTTGGACCTTGTAATAGGAGCTGAGATCATTCTTAACTGTAGTGCTACAGGAAATCCCCCGCCTGTGTACAGCTGGCTGTCCCACTCACATGCGCATCCCATGCAGGAGAAGATGGAGGATAAAGCTGTTTTAATCTCATCCTCACTACTACCAGGGTCCTATACCTGCACAGCTTCTAATAAACTGGACAAGAAGAGCAAGCAGTTCCTCATCAGGTCAAAAGGTAGGGGCACACGACCTTGTGAGGTTTATTGGCCGGGGGGCAGAGTAGCGTTAAGACAGATCTCTGTAACACGTACACAATGTATGGGGAATGCGTCTGCTTTGTCCACTTGTGTACCTCACATTGCCATCCAAACAATATGGTGGGGGTTTGCTAAAAGCAGTTCCTCTCAGCTGAGCGATATCATGAGGACTGGGATGAAAACACTAATTCTGCCCATATTTTGCATGGTTAAACTACATATAGAAATGCCATGCCTGAAACGCAAGGTTTTTTATACACAAGCACTTTCATTTACATGCATTGTATATTGATGTACCTAAATGTTCTGTTTATTTAGGTGTGTGATCAATATATATCGTGATAAGGTCGGAGGACCACGTGGAGGATTCAGCAAAAGGATCATGGAAAATGAAAGAACAATAAGACCTGAATTGATGCTGTATTGAAGAGGCTCTGCTTTGTCCTGCAGATCTCATTAAGAAAATAAATTACTTGGAAACTGATGTTCAGGAGTGTATTCAATGAATAGTTTGTAGGTATAGGGTAAAGTACAGCTTGCATTTGTTGTGTAATATTCTGTTTTTAAAAAATCTAGCTAATTTATATTGTATTTTTGTCATTAAATGTATCATAAGAAGAAAATGTTTCCGCTAAACCTCTGTATTATTTATATTTGCATTAATTATTAAGAACATTAGAAAATATAAATAATTTTTTTATTGAATATTAATATTGGAATAATTGCATAACATTAGTAATGACATCAACATAATTGTATCATAGATGTGAGAAACTGACAAATGGTCATCATTGTAAATA
Organism: Percopsis omiscomaycus; assembly: GCA_027575585.1. Lineage (NCBI taxonomy): Eukaryota > Metazoa > Chordata > Actinopteri > Percopsiformes > Percopsidae > Percopsis > Percopsis omiscomaycus. The sequence continues at coordinate 17,138 of JAODLI010044350.1, forward strand.
AGAACTGTATCCTAATCTACCTGGATGAATAAAGGATAATTGAAGAATGTGTTTCAATTGCATTATAATTATTATTTTTGTGTGTTTTATTGTATTGCATTATGTTGCATTTAGGTTGAGCTGACCCTAATTCCCTGTAGAATTACGTCGTTCACTGTACAAATTGCTACTTGTTGTGTGTTTAAAGGGCCAGTGTGTAGTTTTTAGTGACATCTAGTGGTGATTGTTGCGAATTGCAAACAGCCAGTCACTCAC
>JAODLI010044371.1:0-17391 GCA_027575585.1 Percopsis omiscomaycus
TATATTCCAAAATATAATTTTGTACACAAATATATATATACTATATATATATATATATATATATATATATTTATAATATTCTCCCTCTGTAGAAACCTCTATACATGTTTACAAAAAAGAAATACAATAAAACAAACAAAATAAAATATAACTTTGAGACAATATACATTCTGTTTTTCTTTTTCACTTTTTCACACCACACAGAGACAAAGCAAAACTGGTAAAAAAAATAAAAAATCCCCACCATTCCCTTATCTTCTTGAGAAAACAAAATTCCATCCCCTGACCCCTTTTGAACTACTACTTCCTAAAAAAAGCACTTCTCAATAGTTCATTCAGGAAAGGCACAACAATAAACATTCATATTTTTCAACAACGGTGGGACAGTCTTTGTTCGCAATGACAAGAAATTACATATTAGACAAAACATGAGAAATATGTATGACTATTACAATAACCTAATATTTTAGAACACACGGGTACATGTTCAGATTGATATCATATGTCACTCAAAGACCTAAAGTCACTCAACTGTGCATGTCAGAATGGCTTTATAATGGAATCCAAATGCTTACATTACCACTGACTAATCAGAGATCAACGTGATGGGTTAAGAATGACAGGACCCAAAAATCCTGATTTGAAATTCGCATCCAATCCAATAGTTCACAATTTCAAATTGTTATTTTCAGTGCTGTGTTTTTCACTGTATTAAGCTCAGGCTCATAACTTTACATCTTAAACTTCTAATTCAAAAATAGGTAAAAGTTAGTACTGCACTGTAAAGTTAGTACTGTACTTTGCCATATGTTGTTTTGATTATATACAATATTCACAAAATATACACATTTTTTTACAACAGGTGTTCTGCTAGTAAAGGGAACCTATAATGCCCTTGTATGTTTAACACCAATCAAACTTGAGACTTGAACCTTAGCTTGGGTTGGGATAGGTTAATTGCATTATTTTATATGCATGGTCCAACAGACATATAGAGTAACCACAAAATCCACTGGTACCAACCTGGGTATCTACTCTAAGAATGGTAAAAAATTAAAATTGTGTTGATCAAAAAATGTGGCATTGTTTAAAGAAGCCTCAGTCTTTCACATTATTCTTTCACATTTTTAGTACTGACTCTATTTTCTGTATACATTCAACATCTACAATGCTCTCTCTAAATTGTTCGTTCAAATAACTTTTTTTTTCTCAGAACACTCACGAGTTGTTCCACTGTTTCTAACAGTAAAAACGTCTTATAAAACTGCAGTTTTCTCACCCTAATAGTGGTTGCCATGCTCATTCTCTATAACTCTACTGTATATGTTACATACAATCATTATACATACACTGTAAAAACGATTCAATTGTTATCTTTATATACGACTATCCGAGTTTAACAAAAATTAAGTTTTATTTACGAGTTAAGGCAACATGTTAACTTTACCAAGTTACAAGCAATGGAGTGGACAGCCATCTCCACCTCACCTTCTAATACTGACTCTAAAGCAAACTGCCCAGTCGCTCCTCTCTGCAACTGGAGTATTTGTACTTTTTAACTGTCTGAAACAAAACCTTTTAGGATGAAGTAACAACGCCTTCTGTTGTGATCGTAGAAAAACACAGCATTTGGATTAGGTAAAAACATGCCAGGTATTAAACTCCCATCTGTTTGTTTTTTTATAGCTTTAGTTAATAGACTGGAGCTGAGGCGCGGGTTGCCATTGTTGGCCTCACAAAGCAAACCTCTAAATCTGCAACACCAGTACAGTAGTTGTGAGGAGTCCAAACGCATTGTTGAAGAGGCACGCGAGGGCTGAAATGTGTTTTTATTCTTCTTTTCCCATCATACCTCTTTCCCCCCGGGTATATAATTCCTTTCATCCGAGGACATGATGTCAACAAACCGGCCCCCTCCAGTGACCCAGCCCGGTCCGGTACCCCCCACCCCCCCTTCCTGTGCCCTTGCAGGACCCGGGGGGGGGGGGGGGGGGGTGGAGGTGGGGTAGGGGGGTAGGGGGTGCTACGCTGTGCTGCTGCTGGAACACGGTGTGCTCTGCGTGCTGCCGATGCTATGGGCCGCGCTGCTGTTCTCAGAGGCCGGACGAGACTTCTGGGCCTGCTGTGGGGCAGCCGTCCCTCCTGGTGGAGGGGAGAGGAGGAAGGTGGGTGGGTGGTGGGGAGGGGTTGTGACAGAAGGTGTCAAAGGGAAAACAACAACACTATACCCCTCCCCCCTCTAATTTCAGGTTATGTCACTCCAAACTGTGGGCCCAATGGAGGCCATAGTGGCAAAGCAAATAAGGAGGGACTTGGATAGATGTTATCCCCACAAACATATCTTTACACTCATATAGGTATCAAAGATAAGATAAGTTATTTTTGGCGCTCTTTCACTGCATGGTACTGACTCTATACTCGCTTTTGGTGCCAGGTGCCTCGTTTTACACTGCAGATAGTACTCCCTCAATGTAGCTGGGCGTCATAGCAACGCTGTTGTTTGAACCACTCCTACCATTGTAATCATTTATAGATCTGTACTCACTTTTAAGTTTTATTTTAAACTTTTCCCTAAACTGTCGGAATGTCCTTTGGTATCCGTCTGCGGCCAACAGTTCAGAGACTTTCCGGTAGACCTCCTTGCTACGCGACATGCCCCATTCAGCTCTCGCTGGATCCTTTCGTCGGTAAACAAACATGACCTCCTCCTCGACTGACCATGGTGTGGTTTTGCGGGTTGACATTTAATAAAAGGTGAATTTAAAAAATTGCAGCCGCTATAGAAACTTGCAGTATGTCCCGTGTCGTGCAATGACCAATCAGTAGTGTGCAGCGTTTTCATGTCGCCTTTTGGTATCGTCTCAGCTCACTGGTATCACCTCGACGGAGGTGATACCAGGTACTGTACCAGGTATCAAGTCAAGTCGGGTCGAGCCGGTACTATGCAGTAGAAAATTGCCATTAGTATACCTTTAAGCTTTTGTCAAAAGCTCCTGTCAGTCAAAGAGGCCCACTTTGGTGCATTTTTAGTCATAGCAAGGTACAAAATGGGAACAAAAATGGCCTGTTTGCTCCAGCTTACGTTCTTCTAGCAACTAAACAAATCTCGTTTCAAAATACTCGACTGGCCCAATGCTTTGTGCACAGCCCAGAATAAAATATCCAACCCAGACGAGTGGCACGTTTTGAGTAATAATTTTCTCTATAGCTTTCATAGATAAATCATTCTGTATCTCAATCTCCTGAAATGTTTATTGTGCCATGTTTTAAAATTAGCATTCCCTTCTGTCAATTTCTAATATCCAAAGCTGGAAGTAAAAGGGGAAAATGAAAATGCTACCATTCGTTCGGGGGCAAAAAATATATTCTGTCAGATAAATAAATCCACGTCTGTGTGTAATTTATGCACTGAGGTTTTAGTTAAAATGCCTGCTATTGCTGCTTCATAGCTGTGTCACATCCAGCAGACTGCAGAGATGATTATAGAGTAATTTTGTTCAGGCACCAATGGTTTTGTTGATATGTGGATATGGGGATACGTGCGTGTGTATGTGCATGTATTTGTGTGGACATTTTGCAGGGATATGTGTGTGTGTGTGTGTGTCTACATGCTATTCTACATCTTGCCCCCTGATAAAGGCCCCTCAATTCTGCTAATGTTTACCAGAGGAGGCCTGCCAAAGAGTGCCGGCATAAAAAAAAAAACAGAAACCAGTTCCTCCCTTCAGACAATACTGGCCATTCTAAACATAATGGGACTTGGATTCATTTCTAATATCTTAACAATGCTCATGGAAAACAAATCTAATCCACTGACCAAGTATTGTCTTGGTCGATATGGTTTGTGACTTGGCCGGTCTGAATGGATAGCTGTAATTTGAAGAAGAACTGCGAAGATGCAGCACAAATGTGGCTGCTAAATCTAAAAAAAAGCATTCCCAACGTTGCTTTTTGTAAAATAGGCAAAAAATTTACTATGTTTGTTTAAACTTAGGGAAATGTACAGCTGAAAATTAAATACTATGCTGTTTTGTTGTAGTTCTGGAAATTAGCTAATTTATTTTAGAGCAATCTTCAGATGTGTAATGTGGCAGTTTTTGGGGGAAAATACCTTGTGCGTGTGTTTGTGCTTTTGTGTGTGTTAAACATCAAACAGCGGTGTGTAGACGTCATATGTGCCATAGCACTTTGCAGAAGTATAATAAACATTTTGTGGTGCCTTTTGAAGTAATCTGATCTTTTATTGTCCTTGTATGGAGATAAACCTCTTGTGATATGGAAAAGCCCCAAGAACATTTCCAGTGTGTGTTTCGATAAAAATAGGGAAAGATGGGCCAAGAACATTCTACATTGTCCGTAGGTCCTTGGGGGATAAAGGCAACTTTATTTTCATGTTTCATCACTCAGTGCTCTGGGTTTTTATACTCCAGGAGGATATTTTTGGAAGATGATTTTGGGGGATCTACATTCTTGGGGTTAACAAGGAACTGCCAATGTTGCCATGTAAGGGTAGTTTAGTCAAGGTTGCACAACCTTCCAAATTGATACATAACAGAACAGCCTTCTTTATAAACATGCACAGGGATATGTGCTTAAACTACCTGGGCTTTCTTTTCAGCTCTACAGTACATACACCTGTTTCTCCTCAGATGTTCAACTTCAGCCAGCCAAAGTACTTGTGTGTCTTTGCCTCTCTCTCTCTCTCTCTCTAGAAAACTCATAAAACTCAAATAAAGTGGCTTTCTAAAGCACTGCCAATACAAATATTGTCCTAACGATAAGGGAACCCACTTCTGACAAGTGAAAATTCGCTTAATAGACTAAGTCAGATGATATACTGTATGTAACTTGAGTATTACTAAGGCTGCAGGCTAGCAGATAGTTTCTGGGCAATTTTACTAAACAGTGTACTACTATCAATACTGTATTCGTACAAACACAGCGCGGGTCTACATTATAACTGCGATCCAGAATGGTCTAATGAGCTCCTTCAACCCTCTGATCATAACCGCCTTTTACACTGCTGTATCCTCTAAAAAGTCCTACATCTGCCTTCCTGGTTCTGTTGGTATCTCTGGTTTCCCGAGAGGGGTCACTGACATGGCAGAGTGAGCGGGCAGTTGTGCAATGGCTGCTGGGAGTGCACATCCTGTCAGGGGTCAGCTGACAAGCGCAGAGGGGGGCGACGGAGAAGGTCTTGGCATCTAATGGACAGATTGTGTATCCCTTCCTGCGAGTGCCTCACTGAGCTTAACGGGGGGAAATTCCCGCCTGTCTCCCGCCATTGTGCTGAGAATACTCTGGGGGTTCCCTGTGGCTCACCCCAACTATTCAAAAGGGCGGGAAAGAGAGGAGCCACTTGCTGACCAACAGGATATATTTACAGTAGAGCAGTCAATATGTTATTGTTAACGGGCCTCTATTAGCGGAGGGATGTCTGGCGGAGCGTAATGGCAGACTTCTGGCACAGTGACCCCTCAGGCATTCCTTTGTGGCTTATCTTTTCATTAGCGGAAAGAGGGAGAGAGTGAGAGGCTAGCGAGGCCCCTTAGCGGCGGAGCAGAGGAGCGGAACGCCCGGAGACCTACCTGTGTGCGAGTAGATAAACCACAGGGCTCCCGTCAGCAAGGCTCCAATAACGAAGGCGACAAAGGCGATCCCCACCACCGTCGGTGTGTCCAGGACGTACAATATGGCTACGAGAGAAAGACGACATTGTTTATTTGCTGTGAGAATACGAGTAGCAAATCATGAACAACTGGAACCACGGTGAAACTCACGCTCGCTGGGAATCATGGCATTTGGAGGACTTTGGGATGTGGTACGTGCTGGTATGGCTGGAAAAGAACAGAAAATAATCTAATTTAACGTATGTCAGCTATGAAATGAAGCCATTGCGAACACAGTAGATCTTAGAGCAAAACCTGCCATCCGTGAACAAAGAACATGGCGACTGATTGCTGATATTGCTTTGTGTTGATAAGCCACCCTCAAGGGAATGTGATATAGAAACCTTAATCACAAAAAAGCTGAAAGAGCCCCCTCTATGAGAAGGCCCCATCAGTGCATGGAAATGAACCCGGTGACTCCAGTGGGTCGACCCGTTTATTTCAAGCCATCCGGATAACTTTCACAAGTTAAATTAGCCTGTCCTTAAAAAAACAATACAGAGACGCTTGTGTAGAGGCAGGACTCAGGAGGTCCAAGATGGTGCCACGGTGACTGCTATTCTCGGAAAGAACACCTCTGAGTTTTCATCCCGTTTGCCGGACGATGACAGGTCCTCTGAGGAGTTTGATTTCAGGAGAGCAATAGCCAGAGGACAGAACCCCTCCTAGCTTGTTATGCTATGCTTTTTTTTTACTTTTTAGACCAGAAAGCAGATATCACACTTCTGGGGCTGTTTTGTGAAACATTTCTATTTGATTACGGGGTAAGCGGCAATAAATAGTAGCATTGCAATTGATGAGCACCAATACGAAGTGCCTAATACAAGAGTAATGTTGTCCCCCATGGCCCGCGTATTGCCGCTTATGGTGCCATGTACTGTAACAAGGAGACATTGATATGTCATGGGTGGAAAAGACAGGTCAAGCCCTGTCCACTTTCTAGGCTTTTTATCTGCCTTGCACTCCAGACTCTAGTGTGCAAGACAGATAAATAGGGCCCAGGGAACATTGTATCAACTGTTGAAGGCCCTCTGAGCTTGAAACAATGTGTCCACGCCTGGCTGGAAACCCCACAGCTTCACAAAAGTGACTCATTACTAATGAATAATATTACAGTTTAATAGTTTATCAAAATGGAAAAACTCATTGTAATACCACACCTCCTAACTACACTATTGTGTAGTCGGGAAACAAATGTTCTCAACATTTACTGCGGCAATTGGGTTTGCTAGTTATTGATAGTTTTTGTTTATTTTATTTACGGTCTTGAGTAATGCCTTTTTTCTGTTCAACCCTGGCCTTCCTTATGGTGCCGTACAGACCACTGATTGAACATCTAGACCCCTGACCCAGTTGGGGGTAGGGGTTCAGTAAAAGGCTGCGGTTGATTTGATTGCGCCACATTCGGCTCGACAGTTCAAAGAGCTTTGTAACTGCAAACCACTTCTTTGCATTGAACTGCATGCAGTGCCTCAGGCCAGCGATGAGATGTACTGTGAGGGTGCTCAGTCACACAGGGTTCTTTGACCCTAGCTAGCCCACTGATTTCCCTGCACGTTTTTTGGAATTGAGATCACTAGCTCTTCATTCATATTTGTCCACAACCAAATATGCTCTGAAAGATCAGCAAAATATTTACCAACTAGATGTTTGCAAATAGTCTACACCAAAGACGTAGGTCTTACTAATAACTGTCAGTTATATTGTCATAAAAATATAGACTATGCTTTACTGTATGTACAGGGTAGAACGTAGGTTAATATACACAATAAGTGTAGATTATAAAATATAACCAAAATAATGTAGCTAGGACATAAGTTAAGTCATAAGGCCTCTTATGACTTAACTTAAAACAGACCTTATTTATTGTTGTGTAGAATGAACCTGACAAGATTTCTACATTTGTCATTTTGTCTATTCTGCTCATATCTGAAATATAATTATTATTATTAATAGAAAAGAGTTTTTCTTAATGTTACCAGATCTTTATAACAGGCAGCACATTTATTTGGAGGTAAAGCCACTTTTAATGGTCGGGGCTTGTTTTTCCATTCACCAAGTGTGCCACAAGTGGCCTGCTTTGATTTGTAGATCAAGCTAAACTCTTTGGGATGCTATCCAGCGCAGAAATGTAGCCCTTGAAAGCCGGCTTGTTTTCATTGCCATCTCGGCACAAGAGATATCTTTGTGTTCAATAACGTGCCCTTTAAAGTTGTGGCCTTCCATTGGGTTTATGGCATATCTGTGTTTACTTAATCTGTACTATAGAAAATAAACCCAGTACACTGATATGGGCAGTGCATAGGGGTGGCAGGATGGAATAGTTTAGCTTGCTATTGCTGTGGCACACTCAAATCTCATTCAAGGTCAGTATCCAACTGGTCAAGTATCTGACTGGACAATATTCATTTTCCCATTATCGAGTATGACAACTACTAGTACACTGCAGTCATTTAAAACTAAACAAACTTTAAACAAAGTAAAATAAAAGCAAAATACCAGTATGTTAATTGAATACCACCTAATTTTTATTGCCGTTCACTGTTTGGTTCAATAAAATTCCTAGTGGGTCAAAACTGTTGACTAAACGGGGTAGCTGTTCTGCTTGCCTGAGGGAACGGTGGTTTACGAATCCCTGGCGCTTAAACAGACATTCTGCACTTGTGAAATCAAGCCATCTCAGGACCATAATTAGTAAAATATCATAATTGGTAAAAATGTGATGGTGGTAACTCTAGCCCTCCTCCCTGCTCTGTGACCAGAGTGTTCCCCAGCTCTCAGAGCCCTGAAGCTTGCATGATAGAGTGGCTGAATGAGTGAGTGACTTATCTAGCGATGAGGGGCCTTCAGGCCTTGGCGGCACTCCCAAAGCCAACAAGACCACTCACCCCACACACACACACACACACACACGCATCTTCCCCCCCTCTGTAGTGGGGAGGAAAGGCCACGCTGAAGGTCTAAGTGAAAACAACTGTAACCTCCATGCTGTATGTATCATTTTCTACAGTGCCAGAAAAAACTAGGCCAGTGGAACAACATTAGTGTAAGAAGCTATTCAGTGATTTTTGGTAAGAGTGTTTGTCTGGTTTGTTCTGATGCCACTGGGTATCTCCATTGGACCAGCCTGGGATTATCCAGTATCCAGTGGTCCTAATTCGTTAATACGGTAGATATGGGCATCGTTGGGGGTTTGTGATTGGTGGAGAGAGAAAGTAGTTAGGAAAGAAGGGAGCGGGAGAAAGAGACTGATAATGTTTATAATGTATAATGTTTGTCTCTGGATTTTACTTTGTAGTCTGTAAGTTAACCCCCCTTACACTAGATAACACCCATTCAGACGCATGCTAGCCCATCCTCCATTCATATAGGCATTATTTCTCTTTTTTTAAACTCTTCTGCTAGTATGTGCCTGAATTGGTTTTGTTAGATGAGATAACTACAGTACGTAGCTAGCATGTGAAGTAGTGTGCATGCGATGTAGTGTAAACGTGTAGATCCATGCAAGGCTAGCACACGCACACACCAACATATGATATTGGCCAAACATACACACGCCCAAGCATGCACACACACTTACACACCACCGCTAATGGCGACCAGATGTGGAGATGTGATGTGTAATGTTTTGTGGCTGGAATGGTTTGCTGTAATCTCCAAGCACTCGGCTAAACCTCCTATGGATCCTCTCTCTCTCTCTTATAAATGATCTGTTTTCTTATCAGTCTTCCTGTCTACTCCCAAAAAACGAATCCGAGCTTTAGTTCACTATGAGCCAATAAAAACGTAATATGTGCAGGTTAAGGTGAAAATGTTAGAATTGCGTTTAATGTGACAGTAGCTAAACGCCGTAAAAGCAGTGACTTAAGAAAGGTCAAACATGTTTGGTTTTCCCACCTGGAACATGCTCATCTCGGTCCGTCCCATCAGGCACAACAACCAGTGGTTTGGTGGATGTTTTGGTGTTCATCATCATGGCAAAGATGGTATCGAAGCTGATGGAATCGCACGTTTCGTCGGGTTGGATGCACTGTGTGTGTGAGGAATGAGACACAAATCCAAATTAGAACTGGAGAGTGGAGACATTTCAGGATGTTTTCAGCGATTGCAATTTGTGGACAATTTAGAATAAGATGAAAATCTGCATTTGTGGTGAGCATAGAAATAAAATAAACAATATTAATAATAATAAATTAGTTAAGTTGTGTTAAATGTACTAGGTGGAGATTTCCTGTATTTCCCAGTCCTATATTTCCATGTTTTTGTGATGCATCTACATATATATATATACAGGTATATATATATATATATACACTGCTCAAAAATATTAAGGGAACACTGAAATCATACATCGTGACTCGATGAACGAAATATATTAAAGATCAAAATCTTTACTGTTCATTGTTTAATTGGTTGAGAACAAACTGATAACGGTCAATGGAAATCAAAATCACCAACCCAATTGAGGGCTGGATTCAAACTCACACCGAAAATCAAATTAAAATGTTTAAATCACAGGCTGTTTCAACTTGTGTGAATTTCATCACAACAACTCATGATGTGACTCAGTAGTGTGTATGGCCCCCACGTGCCTGTATGCACTCCTGACAACATCTGGGCATGCTTCTGATGAGACGATGGAAGGTGTCCTGGAGGATCTCCTCCCAGACCTGGACCAGGGCATCAGTGAGCTCCTGGACAGTCTGTGGTGCTACTTGGTGGCAGCGGATGCACCAATACATAACGTCCCAGAGGTTCTCAATTGGATTCACGTCTGGGGAATGTGAGGGCCAGTGAATGGCATCAATGCCTTCGTCATCCAGGAACTGCCTACACACTCTGGCCACATGAGTCCGGGCACTGTCCTGCACCAAGAGGAACCCAGGGCCCACTGCACCAGCATAGGTTCTGACGATGGGTCTGAGGATTACATCCCGGTACTTAACAGCAGTCAGGGTACCATTGGCTAGCACGTGGAGGTCTGTGCGACCCTCCAAGGATATGCCTCCTCAGACCATCACTGACCCACCGCCAAACCGATCATGCTGGGTGACGCTGCAGGCAGCATAACATTCACCTTGGCGTCTCCAGACATGTGCTCAGTGTGAACCTGCTCTCATCTGTGAGAATGGGGCGCCAATGGCAGACCTGTCAATTCTGGTGTTTTCTGGCGAATGCCAATGGAGCTGCATGGTGCTGGGCTGTGAGCACAGATCCCACTAGAGGACGTTGGGCCCTCATGCCACCCTCATGGAGTCTGTTTCTGACAGTTTGGTCAAAAACCTGCACACCAGTAGCCTGCTGAAGGTCATTTTGTAGGGCTCTGGCAATACTACTCCTGTTCATTCTCCGCAAAGGAGCAGATAGCGGTCCTGCTGCTGGGTTGATGCCCTTCTACGGCCCTGTCCAGCTCTCCTTGTGTAATGGCCCGTCTCCTGATATCTCCTCCATGCTCTTGAGACTGGTACTGGGAGACCCAGCAAACCTTCTTGCGACAGCACATATGGATGTGTCATCCTGGAGCAGCTGGACTGCCTGTGCAACCTGAATGGGCTGCAGGTACCGCCTCATGCTACCAGTAGTGACAAAGACACTAGCAAAACCATTCCCTTTTGGGGGGTTGTCTTGCTGTTGCCTCTCCAGTGCACCATCATTTGCACCAAAACAGGTGACATTTATTCACAATCACTTATGCTTCACAACTGAACAGATTCATATATTGATATCCCTGTAGTTTAATTGACTTGGTGTTACTTGTTCACTAATTATTTTGAGCAGTGTATATATAAATATATGTATATATATATATATATATATATATATATAAAAAAATATGTATAATGAAACCTATAATATACCTACAGTATAATATAGAAGAAACACTGCACTTAAGGTGTTTTTCTTGTCATTACAAAACAAAAAACACCCTCCACCAGAAGTGCCTTACTTCTTTTCATCCGTGACTGCAGTCTTAACACGAGGAATTCCTACCTAGTCTAAACTCATGAACCTCAGGCTGACCTGATCGTAATCAGAATGTAAACATTTGCGGCGAAGCCACGAGTCAGCCTCGGGCCCCTGTCACTACTTTGCAATACCCCCTGGGGATGAAAGTGGTCACATTAGCAGGAAACAAGCGCTTGTGTTGTGTTTTAAAATGGACACTTTTTGTTGCTACATTACAAGGAAACAAATCACTCAGGACACCAAAGGACAAAAGAAATTGTAGTTTTGGTTGTAATTAAGCTTGGAATGCACTACAGTACGTACCACTGGGAGCATCTTGTGGTTTTGGTGTCTCTTGGAGCACAGGGACATTTCACAGTGCAGAAAGAGTAGGAAGACGTCAAACTTGGAGTTGAAAGTGAAGCTAAATCTCTTCCTATCCATCTGAGAGTGAGGAACAGGGAAGTCCCTCTGAGGGTAATACTTGACAGAGTCGTCCGTGGGGCAGATGTTCTCGATAAGCTTGTAGTCTGAGGCCAGTTCGGGATTGGAATTGGCCGATATGAAGCACGACTGGATCATGAATCCCAGCTCTGGATCTGCCTTGGTGGCTACAACCTGAAGCAAAGTGGAGACATTTATGGATCCTTTGTCTTTTTTCCCACAACACCGATTTCTGTGTAGGCAATAAGTAAAAGTTGTGATTAATGCGTGAATTAATTTTCTGCTGACAAAGCCGGGTAGGAATGCAGTGAAGTTCGGTTAAAGCCAACACGGTAGCCATCACAAGAGATATGTACTCTTCCATAGTCAATGAAGTGTCTATGCTCAGGGGTGCCGTAAGTTTGCACCTGTAAATATACAGGACTTGTAGTGTGTTTTTAGTGGTCATTAATGCTGGTGGGGCAGAGAGCACAGACTAGATAGAACACAAAATGCTAAACCTTTTCTGGTACAACCTCTCCCTAAATGTACATAATGTAATTTGTAAAGCCGCTAGAGGTCAGCTGCAAGACACAGTACAAACAGCTTCTTGGATCACTGGGGTGTCCAGTCAACTTTTGCTTTGAAGGAAACCGATCAAAATGGAACACACATTTATTTTATTTATGCCGCATACAGTACATACACAAGGGTCGACTAATGGTGACAAATCAGAGATCACATTGGCTTTTTTCATAGGTTTTACACTAAAATCATTTGCAACTATTATTTAGTAGTTTAGTAAGAGCCGAAAATGTACATTGTACATCACAGCTACATCACAAAACTGTGGTCTGTAAGGGCTTTAATTTAAATAATACGACACATTTGGACACAGAGCGGGGCAACAATTCTCCATGCCCCAACAAAGGAGCAGTGTCCTGTCCACCGTTGGGCCCTTGCCATTTCGAGCACCTCTCAGCCCAGTGTGAGAGGTCTAGAGGTGGAAACCTAGACCTAGGCCAAGGCGAGGCCCTAAACACAGAACGCTCATTGTAACCTGCTGGCTCTGTGTGCACACTGTCAGTGAAGCATCTCTGTCTGATGCCATCATAAATCATCACTTCAAAAGACCTCATATTATGAAGCTTTACCATCAGGAAGACACACGGGTGGGGGTGGGGGGGGGGTTGTCTAAAAGGGAAGGGGGGAGTAAAAATGCGTGTTCGCTTTTAGCTCAAACTAGAACAGATAAAAACTGACCGGTGGCTGTAACACTAAGAGATCAAAACAGAGTTAGAAATAAAAACCCAAATATAACTATATAACCCCTCTGTTATTATAACAGGGTCAATATTCCAAAAGACAGAGACCAAATCTGCACAAGTTCTGCAGCCAGAAAAGACAATAGTGTTTAGATTATCAAAATATACAGGATGAGGAATGGATTGTAATATTTAAATTTGTGCAAATAAATGGTTTTAGAGTGTGCAACATACAGTACCTCCACAAAGATTTGCTTGTTTTCTGAGACAGTGTGAAAGGCCTGAGGTGAGGGATAGCGGAAAAGGCTTGTGTTGTACAACTCCATGCTGAACGTCACGTTGGGAAACGGTTCCCTGGCTGCTTTTCTGGGTCCCGCAACAATCCTGGGAACCGTTTTTGAGGTTTCCTGGTTCTTTTGATACGTGCAGTTGAACTAGAGAGACAAAGAGACACTCAATAAAAACATCTACAGGGATCCAGGGAATTGATCTGAAATGAAGTTACAGAATAGTTATAGAATAGTAAAATAGGTTATAGAATAGTAAAAAAGGAGAACATAAAGTCAAGTCAAAACAATATTTGTGCACTATAAAAATGTACTATGAAAATGTTGCAATAGGTCATTTTAGTCAATTTGTTTGAGTAAACAATAAAAACATTAATGACTACAATATTATATATGACAGTGTTGTAAAAGCCATTCTGATGTACCTTCATATACAATACATCAGAAACCAGGTAAGCCTTTACTAGCACCAGGGAACTCTGGGAAATTGATATTCATCCATGTGGACAAAATTGATCAGAGGTATTGAATATCAATGGTCAATGGTCATGTCTTACCAGTATGGAAAACTGGTGGTCTGTGGGCTCCACAAACCTCCTCCCCGCCTCCTCTGTGTGCCTTGGGAACAGCACATCTCCTGATTCCAGATCCTCGTAATCCAACGGCCTTCCACTCCCATCCTTTGGTTCTGCGAGACTTATCACGATCTGTGATTTACCGTAGAGTTTAGTATTCACAAAACAGCCAGCTATGTCTGTCAGCATGGGGTCTGGTTTGTTGCACCTGTTAGGGTGGGACAACTGACACCTTAAATTTTGAGTTTCTGCCATTTTGGCATCACCACCATGTTTTAAGCACACAGTTTAAAGCGCAAGTGCATTTAGGGTGTTTCCAAATCCACTTTTGCTAGTGGCTCATGGTTCAAAAGGGTTGTACTCAGTCTCTTGATTATCCATGTGTTTTGGGTGTAACATGCAATAAACCAGTATCATCTCACAATCCCTTTAAGAACCACGTGCCTTGCACCTTGGCAGATTGCTATTATACGTGGGTGCTGGACGGGACAATGACAACTGCGTCGGTCTGAAACTAGCAAAGACACTTGCGTTGCGCTTGCCGCTGCTTTGCACCGCTTTGCACCGGGTATAAGATAGGGCCCCAAGAACTGAACTTCAGAGAAGCTGGTTAATCAGCCAAATAATGGTTTCCAGGGCTTTAAAACTTGTGTAAATTAAGATTTTTCAATGTTTAATCTATTTCATTATGCTATTAAAAGAAGTGATTCAAGCTTGTGACCCTCCTCTATAGCTTAGAAAGTTTGTAAACTACAAAACCACTGGTACTGTACAGTACTTATAAGTGACCCGAAATTTCAGTAGGACTATTAGGACTACTAGAGTTATGCCAAAATATTCTACATTAGACAAGTTGGAATTTAATTGTGGGAATAGTCAGAGATTTTAAAAGCTGGATCACTCCAGATAAATATTTCCTATCACTCCAAAGTATAAAAAACATGTTTTCAGTTCCTTGGGGATTCCAACAGTGTGTGTGTGTGTGTGTGTGTGTTGGGGTTATCTGACTTTTCTTTCAGATTGTTTACTGAATATTTTTTAGAACAGAGTAATGATGTCCTCAAATATAGCCCCTATTCACTGGGCGGACACAATAACAATTTCATGTGAATGGACCCATTAAATGAAAATTAATTTGTTTTGAGCAGAAGGCTTAGGTTACCAATGTGTCCAAGAGTTAACACAAAAGACAATCTTGGCAATACGCCCGGAAGTTCTAATTTGTATTGGAACGAGAATGCGTTATAACAGATTATTTGAAAATGTCTGGGAGGCAGTGATTAATCTTTACAGCGTTCATGCATTCGCTGTTAATGATGATAATTTGAATTTTTAGAAGTTAAACACAGTGTCATTAAGTACTGTTTCTTCTAATTAGGCTACATTCACTTAAATTCAGAAAATTATGATTTCCTGGCATTATTAGATTACTCTAGCTTAATTTGTTTCCACGTTGTTACATAATTGTAACGTAGAATTGTTATTTGATTGGTAAGCCACTTGTAGTAAAACTACTTTCTGGTGGACGAAATTGCAAATATCTAATACAAAATGTAGCCTTATTTTAAAGAATGGTTCAGGGTTTCCATTATTTACATTGTAAAACTGTTGTATAACAGCGATAGAGCAACATAACACACTCCCTCTCGTGTTCTGAGTATCAGTGGATCATTACTGGTAGTTGTTTATTGTGCTGACAATGTGCTGTAGTGAGGATACTGCAGCAGATACTGTACTCACTGAGTTGATGTAGAGGATGGTTGAGCTGCCCTGCATGGGGTACACAGTGGTCTGACAGCCAGTCAGAGGGGTCTCAAGTGTGTAGTGGGTGTCATTGATGGTGGCTTTGCAGTCTTGGTCTTGCAGGGTGATGTTGGCATGAGCAAACCCATTGGCCTGGTGACAGCGGTAAATAAAACCAACATGCAACCCTCATGAAAACAAGTCTTCCTTCATCAAAATATAAAATATATATATATATATATATATATATATAGTAATTGTTCATCATTGTTTTCACTCTAAATTCCATTAATTAAAGTGCATGAGGGTCTCCATGCTATGATGTGGGATGATTCTGGTCTTCTGGTCTTATACTGTACTATTCACTATTACATGTGATGCATGCTAACAGAAAAGCAGCTAATTTATGAGTGGGAGGAGAAAATATTTGACAGCGTTAATCAATAAACATCTTTCTCCTGACCAGAAGTCCCTACAACACTTCATACGCATCACCTGGTGTAGCTTAAGGTAAATAGCTATAAGAAGGCTGAGCAAACCAGCTGAAACCAGGTCAAACATCTCCACCCACCTGCAGGCTCTCTTTATCAATGCTGACCACCATCTTAGTGTCCTGGCACTGCACTACGACACCCACGCTCGGGACCCTTTGCTGTTCCTCGGGCTCCCCTCCGTCCCACGGCTCGTCGTCCAGGTGGTGGAGCGGCCGGTAGGGCAGGCCCTGGCCCATGGTTGCGGGGAAGGCAAACGGCAGACTGGGGCGTTGGGGGGCTCCCCCTACGCCTGGGACAGGATTGGCGTCCCGTAGGATGGAGAGTTCTGGAGGGAACATGCTCTCCAATGGATCCATCACATCTGGAAGTCACACAGGCCTGGGTTAGAGCCAAGCATGGACATCTTTTACGGGACTAAATCTGTAAAATCCCATTGCAATTTTACCCTACACTCTTTATTGGGACACCAGTGGTTAGGACATAGTTATGTTCAGTTCGAATTCTGTTGTATTATTGAAAATAGTAGTTATAGTTTAATTATTCAATATATTCAATATATAGTTGAATTATTTAAAATGTATGACAATTCAAATTGTTTTAGGGTACTTAACTAACCACTACTACATTTGCACCCTTATTTTTCATACCCTCTCTCGACAGGGAGGAATTAGCTGAGCTTACCTGGCTCTCTGAGCCGGATGCTGAAGTGGTTAGCCACGAGGGTGCTGGTGTAAGACGTGACAGGGCCGTAGCCACGCTGTTCGGCCCACTTGATGATGGCCTGTGACCCCGAGGGCAGATGCTGCTTGGGGCTTTTGGACACTAGCATCAGCCTCTCAGTGTTTGGACTGACACTTATGGTATCCGAGGTCTGAGGGGAAAAAACACACACACACACACACACACACATTTACATTTACATTTACAGCATTTAGCAGACGCCTTTATCCAAAGCGACTTACAATTAGTACATTTGTCAACAGTTGAAC
>JAODLI010044402.1:0-17382 GCA_027575585.1 Percopsis omiscomaycus
GCAGATCCCCAGCCACTAGGGAAGTGGGTAACACACCGTAAAGAAGTACTAAATCACGTGTGTGTGTGTGTGTGTGTCTGTGTGTGTGTGTGTGTGTGTGTGTGTGTATGTGTGTGTGTGTGTGTGTATGTGAACACATACAGTTGTGTTGGGTGTAAAAGGTTTGACCAAAAGAGTAAATGAGATAAAGGAGAGCGAAGAGGACTGATTGGCTATTGGAATGTGAAATCAAGTTGATTTATTTAGCCCACGTTACACATTCTTAGGGTGCTTTCATACCTACTTTGTTTGGTCCGGACCTTCCGAATCAAAATAGGCAGGCGTGAAAGGTGCCAATTATAGGAAGTTGAGGCAGGCATTAAACAATAGAAGAAGAAAAAGAAGAAGAAGAGAAGTAAAAATTAGCAGTGGGGGAGAGGATGAGGTCCGACGTAGAAATCAAAAGTCAACATCAAAAAGCGCATAAAATTGCTGAAACTTATAAAGGCTACCTGCCAAATTAACAACACGCCGACGTCAGATGCACACCCGTCTACAAACCAAACTAACCGGATCAAATGTATACAATGTAAAAAAAAACATGAACCTTTCAGGTGTGAAAACGCCCTTATAGGGCTGCACAGGCCCAAATTTCACATAGAAATAAACAACACTAGAGAAGGGACCACAAAAGGCAGGAGTCCGACCCTTCCAAGAAGGATAGGATGCAATAGGTGCAAGGAAGGCAGCATCATTAGCATAAAACAGCAGGTAATATACAATAATATATTTTCTTGCTTGGTGTATAGTAATATATTTCCAGGCAAACAACATACACAAATTGTACGATATAATACATAAACTGTATAAAAAGTCTATTGGTGACACCACAAATGTGACCACTAGAGTCGCTAATTATAGAGTCGCTAAATATAGGTAACACAAGACGGTGGTCCAGTAAACCTATGGCATGGACAAATTACCCCTGTTTTCACTACTACATTTTGGGTTGACAGGAGCCATCTGTGAAGCCATCTGTGGGAACATTTCACTCCTCAACTGTTCGAGTGTGATACGGCTTCAAAGCCACACAAGTATACTCTCCCAGGAGGCAGGCTTCCAGGTCCCGCGTCGCTGGAGAACAAACAGGAAAGACCATCCAGTGACCAACAAGCTATCGTGCTGCTATCACCCAGCCATGACGGCTATCCAACAGCACCAAGCAGGGAGGGAACTGGGCGAGAGTTGGCTGTGAATCTTGAAAAGTTGACGCACTACACAAAATGTACTGGAAGGGCCTCCTAGGAAAGCACACGTCCGAATACATAACGCCACAAATGATTATTACTTTATTTTCAACAAGCAACACTGACAACATGGAATGATACACCTTTGCACCAAAGCCATGTACTAAATAGCTAAACATTCACCCACCTGCATTACTCCAAGGATCTGCAATCATTCCATTATTTGTTTGGAGTAAGATAATAGCTCTCCTAAAACATGGGAGCTGGCCATCATACAGCCAATAAGCTTCAATTTCCACCAATCTAGAAAAGTTCATTGTAATGTGAATTTAGGCTTCATCTATGTTCTACGCTCAGGCTTTAAAGTCGAGCCTGTTCAGGCCATCTGAATGGCTTATAATGTAAAATGAAAAGGGAACACGTTTCAGGTCCTTTGGGTCCCTGTGTGATTGTTATCAGCCTGCTCCTAGTCATGCTGCAGGAAGCCTGCTTGAGGAGCTGGCACAGCTCAGCTGCTGGATATCTGAACCTCCCTCTTGCCCCAGCAGCAGACTAGGTACAATGCCCCTGAGTGTTTTTTCCTAATTACAAACAAGGGTCTGTTCCAGGCTAGAAACACTACCACACTAGGGCTCAGGATCACTCCATCTGACTCAATTCCAATTCAAAGGGTCACAACTCGATCCAGTAATAAGATTGCTCAGAATATGATTCCATATTGATTCGTACCTTAAATTATTACAAACTTGTCATTTCAGCATCAGACTATGACAATGTAAATGTGCGTTCTGAAACTATTTCAACATTTAAGTTCCTCTTGAAATGTAAACACAATTCATACACTAGTGCACTCTTTACTGAAGTAGAAGCAGAACATGTAAATTGGTCATATTTCTCTGCAAAATAATAAATAACAACTGATTAATCAATTAGCATCTTGTGTGGACAGCGGACTATCATGAGTTGACCTACAGTATATGTGACATATGTGAAGATATATATATATATTTTATTTTAATTTTAATTTTTTTACTTAAATCCTCTATAGTATGAACATAGTGACTCTGATAAGATATAAACAGGGAAGTTAAGTGATTCACATCTACAGGTTTTTCTCCTTAAGTACTTAAGTAGATTAAACCAGTGGCCAGATTAAAACAATAGGAAGATCGTATTTGAATGTAACCTTTTACTCTCTTGGGGAAATGTGGCCTAAAGGCCACATTAATCACATCTGTCTTCACCAGTACACCCTAGATTGTTAAATTAGATTTAATCCAATGTGTCAGAGAGGCTGGAATTTCTGCTAATGCATTGATTCTCCTCTACTGCCTTGATGAAAATCTCAGGATATTGAGCCACTCCCTCCACGCTCAACTCAGCCACATCTGAGGTAATAAGTATTGTGCAGATGCACCGTGTTGAAATCAAACGCCTTAAAAAATGCACAAAGAGCTGGGGAACAGTGAGTGTGTTTTGGGCTCAGACTCTAAGGAACACACAGCACTATACAGTTGAGTAGCATGTACCTTTTACCAACTGTGGCCATGGTAACAGCAAGATCAGAGGAAGAAAATCAGAATGATTAAACACTGCATGCGTGTACGTGTGTGTGTGTGTGTGTGTGTGTGTGTGTGTGTGTGTGTGTGTGTGTGTGTGTGCGTCCGTGCTCGGGCGTGTGCGTGTACCGTGTGTGCTTGTGCATGTGAGTCTACCAGCATGTGTACATACAAGGGGCGCATCATTGCCAACTTACAGAGCTCCTAAATATAAAGCCATTCCATTAAGTGCAGTAGCTCGACCTATCTAACTATAGCCTCCAGAAATATGGTTGCGATGAGTCAGAATGGATGCATATGTTTGATTGAGTCCAACGAATGCTAGAAATAGTATCAATTTTTAAAAGAAAATCAGAGAGCCGTTCCCAGGGGACAGCATGGTTTGAGGGAGGAAGTGAAAACAAGCCAAAGTAACGAGGATTCGAGGTACATCTGCCTTGTATGCTTAAGCTTAAATTATGCAGTTAGCCTGCAAACCTCTTACTTCATCCCGCCATCTCTTTTTTCCACCCCTTCCCTAAATGCCCATCTATTCCTTTTTTTCCCCCTTTTCCTCATTTCTCTTCCTTCGTGTGATGCGAGTGACCAAGCCTCTTTCTTCCCATTTTATCTCTTTTTCTTCCAAGAGGAGAGAAGAGAGACAGAATACGACGTAAAGAGATCAACTCAGAGAGAGAAAGAGAGGTAGCAGCACAGGTCTGTCGTCCACTCCATGGTGGTAGCTCATGTGAGGGGAGGCAGCTGCAAAGATCTGAAACTATTCATTCAGTC
This sequence comes from Percopsis omiscomaycus, assembly GCA_027575585.1. Classification (NCBI taxonomy): domain Eukaryota; kingdom Metazoa; phylum Chordata; class Actinopteri; order Percopsiformes; family Percopsidae; genus Percopsis; species Percopsis omiscomaycus. Next base: position 3,557 of record JAODLI010044402.1, read on the forward strand.
TACATTCCCCTCCCCCATTTAATCCCCACGCTTCAGGTCTGTGTGAGCAGTTGGGAGATGGACGAAGTATGGGGAAAGATTCCTACCCTGTATTCTCCCAGCCCTCCCCCTATGCTAGGACTGACAGTGCGTTGGCTTGGCCAGAAATGGGCCTTAGCCTCTGTTTATAATGCACTATAGACCCTGGATGCAGGGTGAGATATTGTTCCTCATAAGGAGCTGAGTGGGTCCTTTGGCACTGGTGGAGTTTGACTGCCCTGCCCAGAAAGACCAAAACATGTCTGAAGTACCAAATATCCTCAGTAATTTCCTCCTGCTCTGCAGGCACACCGAGCCCCGGCGTGTTATTCTAAAATCCTGCAGCAACGCCCAGGGACTGCAACCACGGAATTTCCCAAATGACTTGCTAGGTCTGTTGTCTTACTACAGAACTGCAACAGGAATGCACTCTTGTAGAGGAAGCGCAATAAGCCACAGTCCCATTTTACTGATGTTTGGGAAGTGTGAGAACAGAGGCTTGTACATTTGTATAAAACAAGTTATTTTGTCATCGCCATTCATTAAAAAAATGCTTTTAAGGAAATATAATCATAATTTAAGCATGCTATAGACATGAATTGCAACATGCATTAAAAGGCATGGATTACAATATGTGTATTACAGATCTATGATTTCTGCTTTTGTTATTTTATATACAGTATAATAATTAGTATATATATTGTATGTGTTAATTTGCATTATTATCACTTCATATATTAACTGGGTACAGATTTGCAGATCAGCAATCTTGCAGTTTTAAGTGGTTTATGAATTTTTTTTTTTTTCTATAGGAAACGGACCCTATAAAATGCTATGGAAATATGTTCCATCACACGAGGACCAACTATAGGCTGAGAAAGCATTTCATAGCAGCCTGCTGTGTGATTATTCTAGTCCCAGCTCTTCTGAATGAAATGACGAATTCATTCAATTCGTACATTAGAAATTATTATTCATTGAGCAACTGACCAAATGCAACAATGGTTTATGTCCGGGGTGTAATGCTTATAAACCTCAGAAATTATTCGGATAAAGGCTTTCTTACCTGAAAATCCAGCCCTCTCTCTCGGGAAGCTGTCAGGGAATGATGCGGTCTAATTTTCTGTGCAACGCTTAGATCCAAGCGCAAAGTCAGTCAATGCGCATGGTGCCAGTCACCAAACCTGGTTTTGCTTAAAGGAGTACTCGTGTAGCGTACTTCAGCTCTGTCGCTAGAGGCTAATTTCTGCGTGGAATATCGTCCTCTCCTCCGTGGAGAATGGCAAGCCCTTGGCAGCCGGGGAAGGAAACCCCTGCATCCACAGTGATACTATTGATGCTCAAGTGGACACTTATCACCTGCTCCCATTGTCTTGTGTCAAGGCGTTTTGTGGCAGATACATTCTGAAGTAACGCCCTATTTATGTGCCTGATTACTCGCTGTCTCACCACCAACACATTTTCCTCACTTGTTTTACCAATATCCAGATTATCACTTGTCTGTTACAAGCAGCAGCATAGTGCGTGTTCGATTAATTCTTAAATTCTTTTAATAAAAGATTGCATAATCTAATAAAGCACACTGTAGAGTAAGATATTACTGCATACATCAACCAAGAAAAAAACTATAAAAACTATATTTTTCTATATTTGTAAAATATAACCCATAGATTTAGCCTGAAGTCTTGGCCTTGCTCTGGTGTATTAGTCCACGTAGTCCATGTATTGGTCCACTCATTTCTATTGTGAAGGTATTCCGCCATCTACTGGAATGAGTATGCATCACACCCAAAACACAATCAGCCTCTTATACATGAATTTCTTCTTGGTAAGAACATTGCGTTATTATGCATTTCTCATATTAAGCATTATAATGAAATGGCATTTCAATGCACCAGTCTGGTAAGTGTAGAGTTAGGATCAATGATATAAATGTGAGGTCAATGTTGTTTATGTATTTTCTTTCGATCACGTGCTTGCCCCAGCTACCCGAAGTCACCTGACTGCTGCTGCTGTTCTTGTAAAAATGGCTGCACACTTATCATACGGAAGAGTAAATTTAAACATTTTGAGAGAGGCAGCACGAAAAGACCTTCGAGAATTTTTGGACAAATGTGCAGGAAGCAAGGTATTCAGCATTACATAAATTGCAAATCGTGATTGAAAAGCGCTTAGGCCCGCTTGATCTGGCAATAGTAGTCTACTGTCATGAGTCTGGGCTGTATGAGCACATTTATATTCGAACTAATTGATAGACGGGCAATAGATTAACACACACATGATATTGGTTACGTTTCTGCTTGTGAAATATCTTAACTTAATATAACTATCCATTGCTCTTTAGGCCATAGTTTGGGATGAGTATCTGACAGGACCCTTTGGACTGATTGCACAGTATTCCTTGTTGAAGGTAAATACTAGCCTCCTCTTTCACAGATGCGACTGTTCCAACATATAGTTTAGCTAATGAGTGAACAATAACCATGTCTTTCAGGAACATGAAGTGGAAAAGATGTTCACCCTCAAGGGGGGGCGACTTCCAGCTGCCGATGTTAAAAATATAATTTTCTTTGTCCGCCCCAGACTGGAGCTTATGGACATCATTGCTGAGAACGTCTTTAGGTTTGTTTAAATATCTGCTCCAATTTCAAAATAAAATATTACTACATTGAATCAGATTTTATCTGCCAGACACACTTGGTGTTTCATTGTGCTATATATTTATATTTTATTTTTTCTTCAAACTGTAATCCATGATTACTTTCGTAGCCTCTTTTTGAAAAGTGCTTATTAATTAAGTTAAATAAAGTTATAATTATTAACACTGTTGTCTTGATCTATGCACCTTTAGCGAGGAGAAGACGCATTCAACTCGTGAATTCCATATCCTGTTTGTTCCCCGGCGGAGCATGCTTTGTGAGCAGCGTCTCAAGGAGCAGGGTGTTTTGGGCTCTTTCTCCAACATTGACGAGTATATCTTGGACCTCATTCCCTATGATGGAGATCTGCTGTCCATGGAATCTGAGAGTGCTTTCAGGGTGGGTTCATCGTCTCCATAACAACGCAAATCTACCGCTATGCCGCCCCACTAAAGCAAGGAGTTTTAAATTCAAGAGTCAGGATTAAGGCTTAGATTCTTCATATCAAAAATAGGACTTAAATAATAATTCTGTTAGAACTAATATAATGCACTGTTAACAACACAGCAGACCAATACTGAAGATATTGCGTGTTGACTTGTGGCTTTCTATAGGAATGCTACTTGGAAAATGACCAAACAAGCCTCTACCACACTGCCAAAGGCCTGATGACCTTGCAGGCACTGTATGGCACTATACCACAGATTTATGGCAAGGGAGAGTGTGCACGGGTGAGTATGGAGCAGCTGGAATAATTGTACATGTTATCTACCATGTCCACCAGGCTTCCATTGAAACCATACAATAATGACCACATAGCCGTAGTATGTCAATATTTGCAAACTGCCTGTTTGCAGCATGTGGCCAATATGATGCTCAGGATGAAAAGGGAGTTTGCAGGCAGCCAGAATCAAATCCTGCCAGTGTTTGATACACTTCTGCTGCTCGACCGAAACGTAGACCTGCTCACCCCTCTGGCCACGCAGCTCACCTACGAGGGCCTCATCGATGAGATCTATGGGATCACTAATGGTCAGGATTAATCCCGTGGTTTTTACTAGACGGTCTTTCAACTGCTACGTCAATTCAATGCATATTTGATTGAAAACAGGTTATGTCAAATTGCCTCCGGAGAAGTTTGCTCAGAAGAAGCAAGGTGAGGGGGGGAAAGATTTGCCTACAGAACCTAAGAAGTTGCAGCTCAACTCGGCGGAGGAATTGTACGCGGAGATCCGGGACAAGAATTTCAACGCTGTCGGAGCGGCGCTCAGCAAAAAGGCCAAAATCATTTCCGCTGCTTTTGAGGTTGGTCACACTTTAATCCTACCCTATCTTCCATAATAAAGGATCAAATGCTTCTACTGAGGACTTAGTCTCAACAGCTGGATAAACAAATTGATTGCAGTATGTCACACTAGAATACATGTCTCAGCAAGAGGTGGGATACAGTCCCAGCTATTTTTTTCAAGCTCAAGCCAGGGGACAATATAGAAATGGCTATGTTGTCTGTATTGATTATAACTTGTAGTGAATTGTTCTGCGGTTGGTAAGCACATTTGATGCAGGAAGATTTTCCGTAACCTCTACAAACATTTAGTGTTAAAAATTATGTCTGTTGCTTTGTCAAAATATGATTTGTCTTTTATAGCAGTCATGGATCGGGTCTTATGCAAATCTGTTGTAGTTTAAAAGACCCGGAAAAGGGGCCTCTGTTTCCCAGTCTACCCCATTAGGTGTTGACATTTTCTAATTGTCTTTTGCTTGCTCAGACATGTTCCACAGTAATGCTTATTGTCTAAGGTGCCGTGTTCTATTTTGACTAAATGTGTGACAAATTAATTGACATTTGTCTTGTTTTCCAGGAGCGCCACAATGCTAAAACAGTGGGAGAGATAAAGCAGTTTGTGTCCCAGCTGCCTCACATGCAGGCAGCCCGGAGCTCGCTGGCTAACCACACCTCTATAGCGGAGCTTATCAAGGACATCACTAGTGCGTCAACAGCCCTTTCTTATTCATATCCATTCTATGCTTCCTAGAATATAATTACAGGGCCACAGTGCTCACCCCAAAATCTGTTTGTTTCAACCTGGTGGTTGATCACTACAATAGAGAGTCCAAACGGAATAAAACCAAACAGCACACAGGAATAATATTGCATATAGCTGATCTACTTGCGGTCTGTTTCACACATGATGTCATGTAGGCTGTTGCAGCTTCTTTGCATGTCATGATATTTAGATGAGGTTAGCTTGAAGCATTGGAAACTCCATAAAAGTAAAGCAGTGTCCGGTTTGAGGACATATAAATATAAAGACACTTAAGGGAAACAGTGGATTATCTGGCCACTCGGGGCACAGAACATTGAGGACTAATGGGTTCAGGTGCCTGTGATTCATTCAATCCCATACTTTTAACTTGTATGATGGCGCATGAAAACTGAAGGGATTTCTAGAGCTGCATTTGAAAATGTTCTCTTGTTCACTCATTCTCTATCCTCTAAGCGAAGTCGTGCATTGTGGTATAGATATCGGAATGTAGTGTACAATTGTTGTACACTACATTCTGTTTTTTGAGTGCACTATGTAGTGTACAAATTCTACAATTAGACACTTTGGTTTAGTGCACTATATAGCAAATATGGAACGATTTCAAACACAGCTATGGTGTTAGCTAGCTGCATGTTAGCTAGACTAAAGTACATATGGATGCCCCTTCTCAGAACACACCAACATACTACCTCATTAACACAGAGGCATACAGTATCTAACCTAACGGCTATTAATTGGCACAACAGTGATTACCTTTTTGTTAAATGCTTTTAAAAAATCATGTTATAATGGTATCAAATCATTGTATCTCAGCCTCCGAAGCCTTCTTTGATAACCTGACAGTGGAGCAGGAGTTTATGACTGGAGTTGACACAGACAAGGTACCCATCCTTTTTTATCTTTTAGCGCTAAGCACATTTGTAACCATTTTGAACAAACAAAATAATCATTGCATACATGTTCAATAGATCAAATCAGTAAAATCTCCTAAAACATAATTTTTTTAATCCACATAGATTAATGTTGTGCAACATATTATGTAACTACTGTTTACAGTATTCCTACATTAGCAATAACAGCTTTTTTAATAATTAAAATTTTCTGGAGATTTCTCAAATGCTGTTTTTCTTTATTATCCAGGTGAATACATACATAGAAGACTGCATAGCCCAGAAAGATCCTCTAATTAAGATCCTGCGTCTGGTGTGTATGCAATCTGTCTGCAACCACGGCCTCAAGCAGAAGGTTTTAGACTACTACAAGAGAGAAATCCTGCAGGTACAGTTAAAGCAGTTTCCTTGGCTCAGGAACTTAATTGAATAAATGTTTGAGACTATCCAGTGGTGCAGCTGCTTTCTAACGGCCATTATTTGTTTATGTAAGACCTATGGATATGAACACATGTTGACACTGAACAACCTGGAGAAAACGGGTCTTTTAAAGCTACAGACGAGCTCTAGGAACAACTATCCCACCATTAGGAAGACCCTGAAACTGTGGATGGAGGATGCCAATGAACAGGTAACTCCTTTGACATGAATACACTGACAACATTTATATGCTGCTGAAAGAGAATTGACAGTTGACGTTTCAATTGTGTTTTGCCCTCCCCAGAACCCCAATGACATTTCCTATGTATATAGTGGCTATGCTCCCCTGAGTATTAGACTCACCCAGGTCTTGGCCAGACCCGGTTGGCGCAGCATAGAGGAGGTTCTGAAGATGCTGCCTGGTCCACATTTTGAGGAGAGGCAGCAACTCCCTGCTGGGCTTCATAAGAAACGTAAGAATGGGTAGAAAGTGCGGCTGTGGTTTGATGTACGTTTTAGTAAATGGAGCCAAAAGGAATAAAAGTAAATCAACTCACATGTGTTGCTCGTAGATAAGACATTGCTTTGTCCCTCTTCTGTAAAAAAAGCGTAGATTTATTGCACTAAACTGACAATAGGACAAGGCTACAGACCGGGTGTCGTCTGGTGATTGTTTTTACTATAGAAAAGGATGTGTAAAGAGTACAATATATGTGTCAGTGACCAGCAATATTAAGACTTTTCAGTGGTTTCTCATTCCCTACTGTACCTGTAGGTGTTTTACTGATGTAAATGTATTATATTCTCACTATGAAATGTGCTAATTGAAAATGTGAATTAGGGTGTTAGAAAATTGACTTGTTTCAGCATGCCTTCCCTATATTAGTTTTTATAAGGTGATAATTGAGGACTATATCCAGGAAAGGGTGACTCAATTAATGCTTTCAGGTATCTAAATGTGGTGTTTAAATAGACCACTTTTTTTGTTGGTTCTGATTGACGGCACAAATTTGAATTATTTACCCTGTCAAATATGAGAATATATACTCTATGGAGTTTTCATGCCAAGCTACATTTATTTTGTAACTCATAATTCACTGATTAATAAATTCACTGATTAATAAAATGCGTTAATTTGAATGCACACTGACCATGTGCTCTCTTTCTCTTACAGGCCAACAGGGGGAGAATAGGACTACCCTGGTGTTCTTTCTCGGAGGGGTAACGTATGCAGAAATAGCTGCTCTGCGTTTCCTCTCTCAAATGGAAGACAGTGGCATGGAATACATTATAGCCACCACTAAACTCATTAACGGCACCAGCTGGATCAAATCCCTCATGGACCGTCCTGAATGTCAGAACCCCTGAGTCATCCTCAGTTACAGGGGCTACTGGACTAGCACACCTGGGCACATCAAACGCATGCCTGCCAAAACACCTGGCAAGCTGTTTCCATGTCCGTATCGGTGTTGTGCAGGTGTTCGATTGATGTCTGCAATGGCAAAACAAGGCTAGGCTCTTTAAATTCCTAATCCTTTATTACAATATAACACATGCTGGGCTTTAAGCTCCTGTATATCTCATTGTCCTCTGGATCTAGTCCTACTGTACATGGTCATCGGTTTAGGTCAATCCTCTGTTATGGTGATTGTATCTACAGTATTTACATATGTAGAAGAGAAACACAAACTTTGGCATGTTTGTAAGAATTGTATGTATAATGCAAATTAAATGCTGTTAATTTGCTTTTAGTTTAATTATTATTACAGTTGATTCTCTATTACTTTTTTGTTAAACAATATATGCTTTTTCTTAGGCTGTTTAAAAATTTTAATGTGTAAATAAATTTGGGGACAAAAAAAAAGCCTTATTCTAGTACCTGGTAGTGTTGCATTATATTGGATTACTGGATATAACCATGGACCATTAATTCTAATGTACAATAGCTGTGTTCAGAGTAAGGAGAAGAAAAGAAGGGATGGCAGTGTGTCCATCTGCAGCAGTCCAGCTCTCAGAAGGAGCAATTAGCTCAGTAACAGGCCTCATGATCAGCCGATAATGGCCCTCTGCTGTCTGGAGATCCTACCCCACAGCAACCCGTGATTTGTGCGTGCACGACGCTGATTGAATTAGGAAGCCATTTGCTCCATGTTCCGGTAGACGATAACAGCACTGGAAGAGGGAGTTTGATCTTTTTTCCATCGATAGCCTGTCCGTGCCTTACACTGTGAACACAGGTGGTCCTGAGACAGCGCAACACACTGACAGCTGGCAGAGGTTTCAGTTAGTTCAAGTTCCACATTTTGTTTTATAGACACTGTTTTGTTCTTTGGTTAGTTTTGCTTCAGAGCATTTTTTTTCTTAACGCAAAAGGATATAGCTGGATAGTATTTGTTTGTATTATTTTGTTTGATGTAATCACGCTGTTTAGATCTCTTTTTGGGGAGCAGCTGCACCGTATGGCTTAACGCTCCATTAGGAAAAACCCAAGGGTATCAGACTTGCAATCAGTTTAATTGCTTGTAGCGCCGCCTCTGCCATAAGGACCTGAAGAGGCAAAGCCACACACCACCCACCAACTTGTACTTCTGGGCTGGAGGCACCATAGCCTATTTACTGATAAGCTGCTGTACCAAATATCAAGAGGTAAGGTTGTTTTTATTTTGGTTACAGTCGAAGGCATTTAAAGAAAAACAACACAGGCTGGTTATTTATGTATATCTTACGCTTCAAAGATTATCTGTTGGGCTTCTTTAAAATGTACATACACAAATAATGTTTAAACGGACTGGCCTACAATATGAAATTTGTGGCTTGGTATACTATATATATTATTATGCAGCAAATGTTTGTATTTACCTGTTAAAGTATGCATAATGTTTGAGATAAAATTTGTTCAAATTTTTTTTTACTTCACAGCACTTCTTCACTGTCTTCATCTATTTTTCATCCTCAGTACATATTTAAATAAAAAATAATTTCCTTTTGTATTTTTACAGCACATTACAATTAGAAATGTGTTTTTAATAGTTTCTTTGTTTTGTGAAAGCTATTTTAAAGATACTTCTTAGGAAATTTTTCATTAGAACAACTTGTGATAGTTTAATATATTTACTCTATGGTGAGAACTGTGAAAGTGTATGTAAGCTCAAATTATATTATTAGACCAATGGAGTGAAAATCAATACTAATACATTATTAAAAATGGTCCTCTGATACAGTGCCTTGGCATTGGTTTATACTAGTCTGACCATTACACTTTAAGAGCCAGTGCTGGAAGAGCTATAGAACTGTATGTGAATTTTATAGGTAAATACATGTATTTGTGTATTTTTCTTGTAGTCAAAGTAGGCCTTTTGATTTGATCTAAAATTATGCAACAAATCCTACTAAAAGTCTCTCTATTTACCTTCAGAGCAATGGGAAAAGGAGAAAATTTTGGACACTTGACTCAGCAGACCGATCTGGGGCAGAAGACTCGCGTGCCTTTGGATGTGGAGCCTTTGTTCATCCGCTTTCTTCGGACATTCAAAGAAATTATGAAATTTGTTCTCTTCAGCTACACAATATTGTTCGGGGCTTTGCTCTTAGCTCGATGGACTACTTATTTTATGGTAGGAAAATAGAATGGAATAATACTGTCGGATGAAAGGCCCCATGTTGATGGACAAAACGGCTCCTATTATGTTGGTAGGAGGTTAGGCTGTTTAATTGTGTTGCCTTATTACTATTTTGCCTGGGGATGAGTCACAGACATCCCTATAATAGAGTTGGAGACGAGGTACTCCTTTATAGGTCAGGCTAAAAAAAGTGTAATATATGAATTTGTGACTGGACTAACATTTAAGTTTGTACATGTGACAATTTCTGAATGAAAGGCTGGCTAGATTCAAATGTAAGCTAAAATATACAGTTTGTTGTATAAAATGTATGACTAACTTTTTGTTAAAAGGCTATCTTTGTCTCCTAAATACATACAGTTACAAAAGGTAATCCCATATTTAATTTTTGTATGACCTCGTAATGCAGATTGCCTAGTCTAAATCAGCCATGTACACATTTTAAAACATTTCTGGGTCTATGGAGATTTGAATAATTATATGTACTATCTTCCAGTAATGTCCTGGTTCTTAGTCGGCTCATTCACACTTTGGAAAAAAACAAATGCAGCGACAGTGTTTTTTTATCTGTTGTCTGCTCAGCAAGCGAGGATTAAATCTCCGTTGACGCTGTGGTCGGCGTCTCATGCAGCTTGGTCAACCTGACCTCCTGGGGGCAGCAGGGAAACGAGCCCTTTCGGGTGGACCTTGTGGGGATCACTACAAGTCCTTGATGGGGGGGTACCACTGCCTGATGGGCATCATCTCCTCACACTGGAAGTGGCCCATCTGTGTATCTATCTATCTATCTATCTATCTAGGGCCACTTCCAGTGTGAGGAGATGATGAACACAAATTTGGAGACTAGACACTGACACTGTGTTTACACCAAAGAGCTGTTACCACAGCTTGGAGGCTGTTTATTATTTTGTTAGTGAAAAATGTACCCACATTTGCTACAGCTGAGGATGTATGGTGAGGTTGGGGCGGAAGTCTGCTTGAGAGGACAAGTGTACCCAGCTATTCAATTTATTTTGACATCACCACCTTGGTATTTGAACCAAGGAAAATTTGCAAGCTACTGGGTTCCCCTAAATTATCAGGTATTAGGTAGAGATGTGAATTTCCCCCAAAGATGGTTAAATGTATTCACAAATCACAAGTAGTCTAAAATAGTTAAGCTATCAAAGAATATGCTATAGTACATGAATTTAACACTTATTGCACAGCTTTATTATATTTTAATTAACATTACAACCACCATGAAGGGAAATGGGGCACTGGCTCTAACACATAGCCTACTGCATGCAAAAGGCAATAATGGGTTCTGAACTGAGGCACTACATGGGTTGCATGGGTTGTTTATTGAGAGGGGTGAAAAGATGGTCTGAACACTATGTGGCTTAGCAAAAAATTGGGAAAAAAACATTTATTATACTGTATAAGCTACATTTTCTGTAGATATAAATTGACATAGTTGCCAAACTTCAGGCAGAGAAAGACTGAATGTTCAAATTAACATATATCTAATATGGAATGACTACCTGTTTACACACGACAAATGTTATATTGATTGATGGTCTTTGCATCTCTCTTGTGGTCACAAGGCGAATTACAGTCATTAAAAATATGCACTGAGAAACAAGACTGATAGACACTCTGTGCCAAAGGTGAGTAAACCTCTATTTTCGCCCCGCTTTACAATAAAAAAACTGAAATGACAGCGAGGTAGAACATGTTTCGTATTAATGTATGATTCTTGAGACGAGTTTAGAAATCGCAGATCCCCCCGCTCATACTGTAGTCATAAAGGAGCGCACGTTTAACAGCTGTCTGGTAATGATGACGTTTACGTTGCCAAGAAACTTAAAGTTTCAGCATTTCTGTTTCTTCTCATTGTTGTGAACCTGCTATTAGCTCATATTAAGATGTAATGATGGCCACACATTCTAATGTGACTATGATGAACATGTATGAGGATGAATCGGTGGATGTTTGCTACGGAGATGGATCCCAGATACACCTTTCACCGTGCGCTTCAGAGTTCATCCTGATAAAAGCCCGTGACCCTTCTGCCCATCCTCTCCAGATCCCTGAAAAAGTTAGACAGAGGACGAGGTTTGCTATCAGCAGCTACAAGGTACTAAGATTAGTACTTGATAATTAGTACTTTCCTAATGCACAGTTGGTTATCATTTTACTTGTTATAATTGTCCAGCCCACGTTATATCTCGAGATCATATCGTGACATTTCGTTTGTAGGAATTGATCGTAGATGCATTGGTGTTCAGGAACAGGTATGCCACTCGTCCTTACCTTCCAGAAGAACTTATTCCACCTGTCCACAAAAAGGTAAAACGATTGTCCCTATAACAACCCATAACAAATTCATGTCGCCTTGGCTCAACATTTTAGCATTTCACATTACCCTTTTGCAGCCTTTCTTTAGTATTGATAATGACGTGGAGTGGCCATTGTTCTCTGCTTGTGACGCTGAGCTTGGACCAAATGGTGAGACCATTATCAGGTCAGTGGAGGGGAAGGCAATACTAAAGCTTTCCTCCTCAGGAGAAGACTTCTCAGTGGAGTTCAATTGCCGCCTCAGTCAGGCTCAGAATCACAGCCACAAAGACCCTGATGCAAAGCACCATCTTCCAAGCTGCCGGCTTGATCAGAGTGGGAAAGCTGGGTGGCTGCTGACCGAGGATGCAACGAAACAAGCTCAGGAGAGAGAACCACGAAAGAATGAGCCAAGCAGATCAAAGTCTTGCTCTCCTCAGACTATGACCCACAGGGCTGTTTCATCCAAGGTAACGATTCCCTGTAATATTATATTTTAAATTGCTATTATTTTACAGTTTTTTTTTTTAATTATTTTTTAATTAAAATTTCTAAAACAGACTGTAACGGTGCAGGACGATACAGTACCCTCTTGTCTGATGAAATATAGTAAGATTTAAAATAAATAAATAAATAATAAGATTTAATACAGATGAGGAAATTAATACATTGTTGACAGGATTGTATCCTACATGACATGCTGTACATATGCAATGCTATTTTGATTATGGCAAGCCAGTCAATAGTGAGGCAACTACTGAAGGATCAGGGTGGTTCAGATATGGGTCTAAACATTATGAAAAGTTTCTAGAAAAAACTTCAGAGCACATGTCTAATATTCCAATGGTATTAATTCCATCTAAACCATGTCTCATTAAATGTTAATATTATCATCCTTATTACTAGGGAGACTTAACAGAAGGCATAACAGGTCCACTGAAATAGCCGTTTTGGACTGAATTTACCATACCGCAGGTGAAGGTGCAAGATGCAAATATGGCACCCATGAGGAATTAGACATACTGTCTAACTTATTTCCTGCCTCCTCATCATCTATTCTATGTTGTTTTATTCTGTCCCATTTCATTCTGTTCCAAGCCAGAGGAAATGTACCAATCCACAACAGTGGTCCAGCATCACTCCTGCTCCTGTGTTTCCACTCATTGGCGTCACCCTCTCTCACTGGCTCTCCACCACTGGGCCAGCCATCAGTCCAGGCCTCCTAGAGATATGGGAGCAAAAGGAGGCGGCGATTGCATCCAGACCTACAGGAATATAGACATGGCAGATGTATCCAGTGAAGGGAGATGGTCTTGTCTTCCTGAGGCCTTGCCACTTAGATGCCACTCTCCTCATCTGCACAGGTTTATGAATTAACTTTAATTAAAGAGGTAGTGTGTAAGATTTACTTAAGTTTCATAAACAGAAAACCTCTTGTTTTAGGCATTGTATTTCATATGTATAAGTATAATGCCTAGGCAAATGCGTTGCTTGCCAAATCACCATGGATTCTCGAGGTTGAGAGGAACTACTTTTGACAGAAATTTCACCATCATTCTATTTGAATGTGTGTCCAAGGCACTAGATTGGACAGTACTCCTTTTTAATTAGTTTTAAAAATCATTGAGCAAAGATAATACCTTATTTTAATAAAAAAAGTTTGTGAGTGTATCTGTAGACCTCACGTTTAACTCTGCCCATCTGTGGAAGGTGGAAGGTGAAAGAACCTGCGGTGCAAGGAGAGGACCATTCAGAAGCAGACATTCCCAGAGAGATGATCAAAGTCTTGTGGTGTCATGGAGTTATCTACAGGTACAATGCTGGTCTATGTGCTTAATGTCAGTTGGTACACTGGATGTGTGTATGTAGGTA
>JAODLI010044433.1:2359-17378 GCA_027575585.1 Percopsis omiscomaycus
CCCCCCCCCCCCCCCCCCCCCTCTCTCGCTCTCTTTCTGTCGCACGCGCACATGCTTTTCATGTGCGCGTGAGCAGTGTCTCTGAGTGTGAATTAATTTGTGAATGATTTTGTGTTCTACTATAACTTTGTTAAATATAACTTACACTTGATGCGTTTTTATTTACATCCGAGCATCGGTTCTTTTTTTGTGCTATTCCGAAGTTGTAATTCAATGCAAGGCATGAACAATGCACATGACGATTTGCACAGACCCAAGTCGATGTGAATGCTACGCTGCGTGCTAATCCTTAAAATCTATGTATAATCCATCACTGTATGTTAGTATGGCTTTAGTTGTTTTTCTGGCATCATTTCCTTCTTTCTTTTTTGTATTAACTGAAAGTGTTGTTTGTGATTCTGTCAATCACTTCATATTTTAGATTTTTAAGATTGGAAGGTCTTAAAGGTACACTCCTCCACTGGTGTCGGTGATTGCCCCGACTGGCTCAGCCACCCAAACTTTTGTGGAGAGCTGTCTTTCAAAGTATAAACAGTGGGCTCTGGGGTCGCTGAAATGCGGTCAAGGAGTGAACCTTTAATGCAACTCAACTTGTACTGGAGGTCTCAGCGGTGACATCGGAAAACCACCAGTTACTACGTTCCTAAGTACAAGTTAGAGGAAGTGTTACCCTGCAGCCTGTCTAAAAACTGTGCGTTTCCACATGTATTGCTATTTATCCATATTAAATATTCCCCTAACAATGAAATACACTCCAGTGAATGAATGGACAATGCGTTAAAGCATAGTTGTAAATGTGCCGGCATGCTAATTTCCCGTAAATTCAAATAGTTTATTCGCCCACCCATATTCCCACACTAGCTAACACACAGTATCAGCCTACTGTATGTCATAGTAATAAAATACAGTGAATGCAATGGAAATCCTTTACAGTATGCAGAAAGATGTTGCCCAGGTTACTGTCTACCTATTGTTGACACATTAACATCCATATCGATATTGTTCTTGTTCAGCATGTAGCCCTAGTTGACACACTGCTAATACTAATATATAGCAATAGTATTGGTAATTCAATTGTGACATATTGCCTAATGCCATGATATAGCTGAACATAATGCATAGGAAAAGATGGCATCTTACATAATGGCATGTGACATATGGCATACTAGCGAGATATTAGTATAACAACATGTTGCACATGATTAAATGGGGATACAAAGGTTATTTTGACGTGACAGCCAGCACGCTAGCTGCACTGCCGGTTGTGTTGTGTTGTGTGTGTGTGTGAAGTCCAAACAGGCAAGATGGGGTCCCTAAGATCCTTCTAGCTAGCTGACTACGGCACGAGATGTCCAGTACACCTCTAATGCTCTTTGGCACACAGTGTCTTGATGGTGAGGCCGTCAGTTTAATGTCTAGATTAAATCAAATGTTTTAGGTTTCCTTTGGTCATTCGACATCGTTCAACTTTGATTTGAATGCTTATGTTTTGATGAATAATATACTCTCGTGTCTTCCAAAAAAAAAAAATTGTCAGTTTCTGTCCAGACTGAGTTTAGTCAGCACCTTAGGATATACTGTTGACCCGCTCTTTGAGGGGTTCTTGCAATGTTCTGTCTTAACAATGCAGCAGTGATGGAACATATTTTAACCTTATTGGGTCATGGCCACATTAAGGCGGAGACTCACATTATATATGAAGTGTACATTTGTTTTAATGTTATATATCACAATCAGTTAGTGAAGCCAGTGCCAGAAGTAAGGTTTGTAATTGTATTATATTTACTGTAGCCTACCATGTTGAAGATTTAAAAAAAATTAAAATCTTTGCCTAAAAAGCCCAGTATTTTTGCTTAATTTGTGTGTTTGTGAGTCCTCTAGAAAATCTTTAAAATCTAGCAAAAAAATAAATAACAGAATAATACCAATGTAGAGAATTCTGATGCTGTACGTTAAATGTCAATATCAAATACAAATAATGCGGCTAAAATATGAAGACATCTAACGTTATCTGGATTTATAGCGGCGTTGGGGACAGGCAGCGAACGACGTGATAACTACGAGCATCACACGCACAGATGAGTACAGCGGTCAGACAGATGCATCATCTAATCCCCGGATAACCCAAATTGTTATATTGAAAGACGTTGCCGCTAGAGCCAGAGGGTGAATTCCAGCGTTGTTCCCATGCATTTCCTCAGCGTGTCGCCAACATCCCCCCCTCTACCACCACCGGAAACCCGCTGAATAGCAAGCGACCTGGGCTGAGGGACACGGTGCACGGAATCACGTGACTAGCGAAAGTAGACGACCATGACCGTTCGGCACGCTTCGACTGATTTCGCATTGTCACGTGGTTTCATCGACCCTGTCCCCGAGGACACTTCCATCGCAAAGTTGGCTTTTCTGCTCCGTGTTGCCTGGGGCCAGTTATTTTCTACAGGAGGGTGGTGGTGGACCCAGTCCGATCGTCATGGCCGCTTGACTCTGGCAGAGTTTTACCGAGTGTACTTCGCGTTCTGTTGTTATCCGTCATCTGAGAGCTCATTTGCACCAACATTTCCGGATAAACTTTAGTCTTTTGTGTAGTTTTTATGTTAAGAATTTAGAATGCAACCCCCACCGAGAAAGGTAAGTTGTCCCGTCCCGTAGTAGACTAGTCTGCTATTCTAGTCTGCAAAATGTCTCGACGAAATTGTGCATATTTAAGTGTTGGAAGTCTGCGCGTTTGTTGAGATGTTTAAATATTGATTATTTTCTTTGCTTGGCCGTTGTGTGTTATGTAAGTTTTGTGAGCAAGTATTTTTTTCCACGCATCTGGTATTATAACTGAAGGAAGTAACGTTAACATTTCTTAAGCAATTCAAGTGCGTAACGTTATATTTATTTGAAATAAAAGGAGAACGGCTCACTCTTGCTTGGCTTGTATACAAAGCAAAATAGTAATGTATACTTACAATGTGTAACAAAAAGTTACCAAGATACCAAAAGTTTCGTGCAGTTTGGTGCTGTTCAAAAATGTTTATGTGGGATCAAATTTCAGAAACATGGCTCAACATCACAGAAATTGACCATTTGAAGCCCAGTACGTTAAGTTTTAGAAAGAATTTCCCGTACAGACTCAAAAATTGTGTTTCCAAATTTTGTATGGATAACTTAAGGAGAAACAATTTTTGTGAAAACGTTAAGCTAATTGAACAATTAGTCTAGATTATTTTGATAGCCTAAATACACTCTATTTCTATTTGATTGATTTGTGTCTCACGGTTCTAAGGGGTCATTCCTATTTTAAATGTCGTAGACAGACATGCATTTATTATCCTTAATGGTCTCAGATGAGAATTTCAAATAACAGTTAAAAATTGCTCACTAAGTTAATAGCTCCTAAGACGTTTTAATGGTTAATTATCCACGTCAATCCATATAGATAATGGTAAGGAAATGGAACAGATGGTTAATGTTTGTGACAGTAGTGGTGATGTGGATTGTGTATTCTAGGGAGAAGGCACAATAATTACATTGAAGTGATGCTGAATGTGTTAATTAGCTTGTGTCAAGAACTGCCCTTGCCCCATGTACCTCGAATGATCCACCAGCCAATAGGTATGGCAATATCAATGGCAGGCCAGTGGCCTAAAACCGCTGAATGCTAAAACAGGTCAATGGAGGCTAATATGAACTGTACAGAGCGACGTTGCATGTCAAACAGCCTACTGGCTGTCCAGGGCAACATTAGTGACAGAACTACATAACTACAAACGATGGAGAGACTGACTCAAATGGGGCAGCTGACAACCTTTTTAAAGAGGTCCATTCTGTAAAAAACAACAACAAACTGTCATTGTAGTGGGCAGAGGAATAAATATATAAGATACAATTAGCAGACGCTTTTATCTAATGAGAACAATTATTTCAAGAGCAGATAGGGGTCAGACGTCTTTCTCAAGGAGGCTTACAGGTAGGCCGACTCTGGGGCTCAAACCCATGACCTTCCGGCTGGGAGTCCAACCATAGATAGACCAACCTGCCTTCTGCAATGCTGAAGTACTGCATTAGTGTTGCCTGCTCTGATGAATCATTACTACTGCTATTGAACAGAGAAGATTATATAAAGGTCTGGTGCAATATTTGCATATAGAATGTTTCTATGAACACGAGAATCAATTCAGCTAAATGCAGCGGCGTTGCCAATCACCAGACTTGATACAATGGGAAAATCTGTGGGATGAGATGAGACTACACGGTCCACGCAACACTGGGTGGGGGGGAAGTTAAAGTTGACAGGCCATGGATGTGGAATTCATGGATCTCTGAATGCTTTCATTACATTTGAGTCCATGCCGAGATCGGTTAAGACTGTTCTCGGAGCAAAAAAAAAGGGGGTTCAACAGAATATACTCCCAATACTTTTTAGACACTCAAGGAAGTAACGACCCCCACTGGCTGATTTTTTTTTTTATTTTTAAATGTTTTTGGGAGATGATAATTTTTGTGTTAAATCCACTCTGGAAATTACTGGAAATGCTAGTCTAGTGTTTATACATTGAATCAACCCATTTGTTTAATTTAGTGTCTTAAACATTTTTGGCATGTTTTTTGGGTTGTTTTAAAGGAATGGAAGTTTTTTTTACATGTTGGCTTTAGCCATGTAACATGTCTGTTTTGTCAATGTATCGCGCACACAGTGCAGCATTGATGGTCAATTATACTGAAGCATTAAAACACAGTCACTAAAAATCCACTGCAGTGTCCCAGTTGACCATTTCCACACGGGTCACTGGCCTTTATCCTGTAAATCCACACACAATTAAGAGTTCTGGGAATTTGCTCACCATGTCCACGGAGACTAAACATTTACCTGGAGAACATTACCCACTCGCTAATTAGCAGAAAATATTCTCTGGGCAGTTGTTTTTCATCACCAGTGTGACAATATAAATGTGTCTATATTCCAATCATTAACAAGGTCTTCACATAAATATTTCTTACTGTTTTCAAAGTGAGTACTTTGACAGTTTACATAGTTCGGACAGTTTTCTTTTAATTTGCGTCTCAAATTTATTTTGGTACAGTATATGAATATAGATGGAAAAAACACCACTCATCTGGTATCAGGCTTGGCTGAGGTGCTGGAGCTTTAAATAATCAAAATAAATGTAAAGAAGCATCCACACAATACGATACGAATACAAACGGTCTCCCCTCTGATATCAGGTGCGAGTGACCCAGGAGCTGAAACACACCCATGCTGAGCAGTTGAGCAGATTAAACATCAAACACCAGACAGAATGTGACCTCCTGGAGGATCTAAGGTGAAACACTAAACTTACATTTAGGAAGATATTCTCCTGATCTAGAGACAAACTAGATGTGTTCTTGATGTGTTGTTGAAGTGATACAGACATTTATTTAAATACTCCACTTTGTAGCTTCCTCACACGTCAATATGTGTGAGGACACATATTTCCCCTCCATCATTCGTGGAGGGGAAACAAGTTCAGTATTTTCATCCACTTTGATTGTCTTTTTAAAAACATACTTGTAATGTCTCTGCACAGCTGATCAAGCTAAGGAGGTTACGGAGTCGAGGGTTAATTTCCCCCTTTTAATGAACAGAAACTCCATTGGGATCTGTTGTATCTCAAAAATGCAGGGTTTTCTATTTTATCTTGCGTCAGTGGAAGCAAAAGCACACAATAGATTTGGTCCATTAAATGCAGCCATTTGAAATATTTAATCTTGAACATCAATGTGTGGATTGATATTGAGGTAAATAATCTATACAGTCAAGTTTGATGAAAGTTCAATATCACTATAAGACAAACAGCCCCTAGAATTATACTAAGATTCTCAGGCACCTAAAGACTGAAAAAACCCAAAGCCAGTGGTTGCAGTGGTTTTAACAAAAAACAAACAGCTGGAGGTGAGTGACACGGGTGCCGCCAGCTGTATCAGAACGAAGGAGAAAACAATGAGAAAGCAGCAGTGTGGTAGACTAGAACAAGAATAATAGCTGCACTTAGCTGAAACATATCCCGGGTCAATGACCTCGTTCTGTACATTTCTGTAGAGCCTTTACACAAGTCAAAGAACCCTTTTAAACATACGTGTTTCAGAAGGCTCGGGAGAAGGCAGACTAAGGCTCGGGCAGAGGATTGAGTAATGGCAGTAAAAATAAAAACTGTTTTAGAAAGAATTTTGGATATGTTACGTGCTGGCAGGAAAATGTAGTCGTAGACCAGACACAGGGTTCGTTGATGGGTTTGGGTTTTACCACTGGCTGGATCTGAAAGGGAACAAGCTGTGTGTTTATAAAGCCCCCCTCACACACACGCACACACGCGCGTCTGTAAATAGACTCAAAGCACCAACAGTACAGTGACCTGGAGACATTGCTTCAGTTAAACAGATGTAGCCTAATGGATACCAGCGCATCTGATGCTATTTATCATTTTTACATACTTGTCATAAGTGCTAGTGGGGCTCTTCCATTATTACTTTAAGATGTTTTTTCCCCATTATGTTTTCCCTCATGTTCCTTTCTTTAGGACATTCAGCCAAAAGAAAGCAGCAGTAGAAAGGGACTATGCCCAGGTGAGTAAAGCTTGAATTGTTAGCATAATAAAGCATAAATGTTGTTTCTGTAGCAACAATTGTAATATTTGTCACAATATTGCTCCCTAAAGACACTATATTGCCTTCATAACAGGGTGTGGGGGGGCTTACCATCTTTTGTTGTTTTGCGGCCCACAAAGTCACGAATGATAACATGCCACACGGGTGATAAAAACACCACAACACAGAGTCGAGCTCCGTTAGCCAAGGCTCTGGCTCATTTCCTCCTCGCTGTGTTGTTTTGGCCACAGCTTCCTGGGGATATCCATTCACTGTCTCCCCCCCCACCCCCCTCCCTGGTTCTGTCCCGGCTTTACAGGCCTGTGTGGAATGTCCCCTACCACTGCTAAGAGGGGGGGGGGGGAAATGCCGCTAGAGTAACATGACTAGTAACCTCATGTGTCTGTTTGCACATGTGCAGCTGTAACAGCAGTCTGAGATGACTCATAAATAATAATATACATATGGTAGGGGTGGGCAATAAGACCATATATGTATAGAGATAAAAACCGCAACGGTCCGTTTACACAGGAAGATTGTAATTGTATATATACAGTATATAGCAGATTCTTAAAACGCTAATATAGTGTTACACTATGTTACACTATGTAACTAAGCATGCCAAATTACTGTAACGCACACCCTCTCTAGACTGGCTACACTCTGCATTCAAATGTTTAGCATTTGTATCATCTATCTAGCTGTGCTTTTAGAAAACTGTAATATGATTGGCCAGATTTTTAACTTATTTATGCACATTTAACTTTGAATGCTTTTTTTTTTAAGGTTAGGATTTTACATTGCATTAAGAGAGTACTTCTATGTGTAATGCCGTGTAGAGTGTGTGTCTACAAACTGACATTTGTATAAGCAGGATCACACAGAAATGCAAGACTCAATAGAGGCACAAGTAAAAAAGTGTTTTACAATAATTTATAATGATTCATAGTATAACCTAACAGTATCGGTACAGACAAACTTGGTATTATTATTACACTTCTCACTGGGGTTGGTATATAATGCAATTCAATGGTAGTTTTGTAAATGCCATAGCTATCTGTGAGGTTATAAATGATGGGGAAGCAACATTTTAAGGCTCTACAGATACGGAGTTTCCCCCCAAAACAGTAGTTTGTTGGACTGAGACCTACGAGTATAGATGGAGCTGTGCCAGTGTTAACCCTATGAGTAACCATGGTAACATTCATGACCTGCTCTGTGAAGGCTAAAATAGCTCATACTGTACCTACACAATTAGTTGAATCTTCAACTCAACTGAGAGTACATGGTGTAAAACATATGAGATCATATATAGTACTGTAAACTATTTTTATGTATATCAAGTATCTAAAACATCTTAGTCCACCCTTTTAATATAAAAGGGTGGACTAAGATGGAAAAAAAGAGTGAATCCATTCAACTTAAATAGGACTGAATCAGACAAGGCGGAAAAGTGTTGATCCAGCATTTTATACTGCTCAGGATGTTTTTTTCTGCTGAGCGACAGCATTGAGGAAACATCAGGTCTAGAAAATTGGATAAGATAACGTGTATTCATCGGGGGGAATTTTAGCTGTCGCATCAGCAAGAAAAAGTTGCATAAGGTACAGATAAGGTACAGTAATATGCTCAACTATTATTGGCTATTAACCATGTTAAATATTAACAGCAAATATTACCATCGGTCACATGCAATACTAGTTAGCTACGTCTAATGTACCATTTGATCTAGAGGAAGCTAATTAGCTGGTTTAGTTTACGCATGGAGCCCATAAATGGCTTTTATATTGTTCATCCTTTTTAAAGGAAGTTTTAGTATGTGTCTGAGATGTACAAGTACATCCATGCATCTTCTCTGGTAAACAGAGATAATCCTAATGAAGATCATTTCTGTACTTTTGTTGCACTTAATCGAATACGTACATTTAACATAGGTTGGCTAAATGTTGTATTTGTACTTGTGATAGCGCAAGCTACATGGGGACGATTTACTGAACATAGGCACACAGGCGGTCACCAACTGAACTACCTACCTGGATGCTGATTGGGTGGTTATTCAGTGACCGGGGTCTCAAACGGTTTTGAATTTAGCGTTCCCAGGCTGGTGTGCTGAGTGGCGTAAATCGTGTAGGCGGATCTGACCAGACCAGGATGGTTACCAGGCCAACACAGAGTTTTGCCAAGAAACAGGATTAAATGTATTCTGTAACCAGGCTGGCATCCCACACAGCCTATGGCGAATTCCAGTTTAGCAGAAGTATGACCAGTGTAAATGTGACTTGTGATGGGGAAGTCTGGAATTAACCTTGTTGGAGCCAGCCAATGCAAGGTATTAGAAGTGCTACTGAAACCAGATTAAGGTCCCATGTAACTGAAAGTCACTATAGTGTAATATATCCATAAATTATTGCATTTCTGTGTAGCAGAACCCTGTAGGAACTCTTTCGGAGCCGTTTTCGGGGCTGAAAGAAGCGGCCCTGAAAAACTGCTGGACGGGGCTCGGCATTTATTTATTTATTTATTGGTTAAATGCGACTTGAGTGGAAGACGACAACAAGCGCCATTTATATTCACTTCATCAAATAATTACAGCTGCCATGAAGCCATTTAATTTTTAGCAACTTTATCGCAACATTCAACTGTTGACTCGAGGTAATCCTAACGTTAACTGGAACATCTCTGGCATGCTGCCGCTGGAGAAATATATAATTATTTAGTTGTGCTCGGAATTTACGCCGTGATCGAAGAATAAAGGCAACTTTGTAGTTCCAGCACCAGAATGGAAACAGAAAGGCTGAACGGGCAGATTAGGGGGCCGTTCCTATAAACGTTCACGCCACCTGGGAAGTGCCCCGAGTTCCTGCAGACAACCGCCTAAGCTGAATCAATGTGGGACAGCATGTCTCTAAAAGCCCCCTTCGGTTAGCCCCCTCCACTCCCATGGTTCACACCTGCGAGCCAGCACAGCTATTGGCCATTGATATTCAGATCACAGAAGGTGATAAAATGCCTCCCTCTGTGTGGGTCTTCCTCTGCTATCTTCCTCCTCCTCCCCCTCCCCTAAACCGCCATTCAGTTGGCTAGTCTCTCGGACACAATGACCGTGTTTGTCGTCGGTTTGGACCTTTGGCACCGAGCTGCCTGAGATCAGTGAGTTCACAGCCGTGGTCCAGTGTGTGTCAGGGACAGGATAACCGTGCCGATTCTCATCCAGAAGAGAAAAAGGGATTTAACTTAGTTCCTGGAATGACTATGTGTCTATGTTGCTGTATTGCATGAGCTTGCTAAAGGAACAAACAAAATCATATATATATATATATAATATATCTTAAACATCATGTAATTATATTATAGTAATATCAAAATTGTAAATTCGGTGTGTCGGTTACAATGTGAATTTAATTGTCATCTTGCTCTAATGCAACTTACTAAAAAGAAAACAAAAGGTTATAAATGTATTCCTTTCCCTTCTAGCATCTAGGCTCCACTGAGCAAAGCGTGGAGCTGCTTTGTGGCCAGCCATTACAGCTACGTTTAAGGAAAGGGCTTTTGGACCTCAATATTATGTTTCTCTCACCTTCAGGGCATGTTGTGTTTTGTTAGTACAAAACGCCAGTACTAGACAATTTAAACATCAATTCTCTTCCACACATCTACATAGCAAAAGCAGTGCAAAGAATCACTAATTAAAGTCCTTCTTAAAGTTATTTGTCACAGTTCTTAGTTTTCCCATGTGTGTTAAAGAGATATTGAATGTTTGTTAAACTTAAACGTGTCTACTGGTAATGTGTTTATGATTTCTTAGTCACGATTATGTTGCGTTTTGACCACATGGCCACACTACGGTTTTCGCCTCTGTTTAAAAAAAAAAACGGATCTGCGTCCATACTAATATTGGGAAAACGCATGACCATACGCAGCTTCTCCATTGTTTAGGGAAACGGGCAGACAGACAGACAATGAGGTAAAACCTAAAACACATTTAACTCGTAAAAGTAACCAACACATGACATATTGTGCTCTATAAAAAAACATCATCCGTCATCTGAGGATGCAGAACAGTCTAGCAACAGTTGTTGTTGCACATTTGGTATAGTATTTGCATTGTCGTAATTGAACCCTTTCTTGCCAAAGAACGTGATGTGATTGCACACTTTTTACATCAGGCTACTTCTTGTTTTACTTTTGTTAGGTTATGAATATTGTTTGCAATAATAGTGACCAGATACGATGGCTATTTTTTATTCAGACCTAAAGACAATCTTGTTCAAAGCTGTCAAGTTTAAAAAGACAAATAATGTCAGATCTACGTTTCTTTCTTTTTTTTTGTACTTTGATACGTAGGCCTACATATTTTTTATAGCTTACTAGCTTACACGTTTACAGTAAAAAGGTTTACAGTAAAAATAGAATTCCAATACTTTTATGGTATGCCCTGCATGAATATTTACATTTACTTTTCGCTGTCTTTGTCGCTTAATTGTATTGTTCTGAAAATTGTCCCACCACACACACTCGTTCGCCCAGGCATTATCCAAAATTGTCTTTTGGATAGCGTGTAATAAAACCACAGAAAGACAGTTCGTTGTGTAAGAGTCATTTTTAATTAACTCCTCAACAGAGTGGACAAAGTTAGATTTGGTTAATTGAATTGAATTTGGTCGTATTCAGAAGTATTCCGTCCTGAATGTCAGTGGCAAACCATTTATTGTTACTTTGCCACCAATATTTCTTCCAACACCACTGAATGATTTGACTAATGTTATTTTTAAACGTGTAGCATTTGACATTTACACAATGTCTCCTTTTTTACTCCCTGTTTACTTGGCCTTCAACCAGGGAGGGGGACCTAAAAGGGAAATTTGGTATTTTTTGCCAGCTGTTTTTCCCAAATAATGAGCTTACCACTGCATCCAAAATTACAAGGGAGTTGGCCTCTAAACAATACTTTATCTAACAGGTAAATATGCCAGTGACAGCTGAATCTCAGCTCGGTTCAATTAATGTTTTTGTCAAGCAAAGGTCTCGTTTTTCTCTTTATAGCTGCTTACCCCTTAACGTTTTCCATGTGACTTAGGGGGTTATAAGCCAAGGTCACGGGGTCAGGACCCTTACAAGTGGCCTTATCTGAAGATGAGCCACAGGAAGTATACCCTGGCCTCTGAGGTGAAAGTTCATCCCTTTAGTTTTCTCTTGTTGTCCTCCCTCCAGGCCCTCCAGAAGTTGGCAAATCAGTATCTAAAGAGGGAGTGGCCAGACGTCCCTTCAGATGAAGATGCAGAACAGAGGTGCGTTTCGTTTACCACGACAAAGCTTATTTCAGCCCATTTTATTGTTTTCCCATTGCAGAGGTTACCGTGGTAACGCCACACAGTAATGGAGACTAATGGGTGTGCGTACAAGAGCGCGTGTGCTTCGTCCAACCGCTTGCTTTCCAATTGTATCCAAATACAATGGGAAGTAGTGTCCTTTTTCATGAAGATTGGAGCAAAGACTGCTCAGATATTATGCGTGTGTACAATACATTGGCAAATACCTTGCTCAAAGCAGATAGCGCTTTGTGATAACGCATTCTACTCTTTATAAGTACCTAGCTTCCAGCTGTCTGCTTGCAGTAGGTCAATGAATAAAGTAAATCTCTTGTGTGGTGTGTTTTGGGATGTGTTGCGACAGGAACATGTATTGTGTGTGGAGGGCCTACTTGGAGGGCACCATACAGTTGACCCAGTCCAGGATCAGCGCTTGTGACAGCTACAAGGTCCAGGTCGCCGACCCAGCCAAGACGGCCAGGCTCCAGAAAGACCAGCAACTGAGAAAGGTGCGTGGCTTTGCTTGGCTTGGCGTAGCCTTCAGTTTTATACATTTGTACAGCTGTACCCAAACACAGTACGGGAGATGTACTGTAGCTCTCCTCTACCAAAGGCGAACACGGCAGCATGTTTTGACTCTTAAACAGAGGCCTGTCCTAGAGGTTAGCCTGTTTCCTGGTTCCAAGGTATTGAGCCGCTTGAGCCTGCTGGGGAAATGTGACCAGGTCTGCTCTCTGGTTACTGGTGGCCACGATCCACTGTCCCCAAGCAACAATACTATGTTTGTTCGCACTTTCACCTGTTGGAGAATGCCTTTACAGCACCAATAGCTCATACCAATGACGGGATTGTGTTCACTCGAAATGGTTCAGGAAGTGCTTTTACTTTTTTTTTTTTAATACACAGCTGAACACAACTTTGTATGTCAATCTCTCTCTCTACCCCACTGTAGTGTATTGATCTGCTGATGGTGGTCCAAGCCGAGCTGCAGGAGTCTGTGAAGGAACTGGCCAAGAGCAGGAAGAAATACCAAGAGACTGAGACCATGGCCCAGGCGGTCCGAGAGAAGGCAGATTTGGACGCAAAGTATGTGCCGCTTTCTCCACTACTAGAATTGGAATGTTACACCACCGGAAGTACGTTCCGGTGGTGTATCAACCTGGCAGTATACCAGAAACAAGAAGCTTACTACTACTCAACGCAGCCTACTTTATGCTGTTCCCAAAAGTTAGGAATCTGGTGTTTCTCGAAGCCTGGAAGAAACACCTGCTTTAGATGCAGGCGGGTTCAAAAGCTTCTTCTGTTCTTGGTAGTGTACTCTTTATGAACCCTATTGCTACTCACTGCTTTATAGATAGACTGTTACACATTCAATTCACAGTAGAATCTATTTACAGTCTCCACACATGTCCTCGTCTCTTGTCCCAGGTCCAAGCTGAGCCTCTTCCAGTCCAGATCCAGTCTGCAGAGGGCCAGTGTAAAGGCAAGGCCACCCCATGCCCCTATATTCCATATTTAAATGAATAAAGTGGTTGTGACTTTAGTGCGTCAAAGTGTACATTTTCCAATGCAGCTAAAAGCGAAGAGGAGCGAGTGCAACTCCAAAGCCACCCATGCCAGGAATGAGTACCTGCTCACGTTAGCCGCCGCTAACGCTCACCAGCAGCGCTACTATGAAACAGACCTCATGGACTGCATCAAGGTGAGGCTATACCCTCTGAGGTGGATGGGAGGGTGAGACAGCCATGGCTAGATGTTGACGCTTGCTGTGGGGGTATGGAAGTAACGTTCTCTTCATGGGGCTGTCTCTCTAGGCCTTGGACGGGAAGATCTATGAGCAGGTGAAGGACTACCTAGCGTGTCTGTGTCAGACTGAGCTGGAGGCCTACCAAGCAGTCCACAACACATTCACCAAACTCCTAGACAGCTCCAACGGGGTAAGGCGCCAATTTTTCACTGTGAAATGTTTTGCTGTGTTGGTCCGACGACCCCAAATAAAACATATTTAGCATTGTTTATACTGCATGTCAGTATTTCTAATTATTTTTATATATTTTTCTGTGTTCGTATGTCTGAAAATGAGGATTTAGTATTTTCACTTTGACTTACTGTATCTTTTTTAGATGAGCTGGGTTTAGATAGCTCCAATGACGGCAGCACTCTCATTTGTTTACAGCCTATCGGAGCAAATATATCATAAAACAACACCCATCTTTTTCTGCTAAATTGGTTGTGACTCACTGTAATGTTTCCTGGGTATGTCGACCGCCGGTTAACAACACTTTTATTAGGTTTGTTTAAGATCATCTAGAAGTTTAGAATGACCAGGACAGGATATTAGGAATGCTCCTCCCAAGTTCTCATTTCGCTTTTAATTAACATTTTAGCACTGGTACTGTACTGGTTCACCAAAGATTTGTTTTGACCTGCAATATGTATCCTCTAAATATAAAGATATAAATGTATAACATTAATATTTTTGACTTCACCGCTACTTTATGTTTAGCTAGTCACTTTTTAGCTTATGAATATTTAGGAGACGCTACTCTCTAGTGTTAAGACCATTGAGGCAAAAATCCAAGTGTATATTTAATTAGCGATTTGCAAATGAAAATTTGTATCCAAAATTTCACATTTGCTCTTTCTGAGGTTTAATGGTGAATTAAAATAGTATTGAAAACACCCTTGCATGCCCTGGCAGGTTTTCATTAGTCTAAACGGTTTAAGTTACCTCAGAGGCATCTCAGAGGCAGCTCCTCGGTTACCATGGCCTGCGCTCCAGAGGTCATCTTGCCTCTCTGAAACTGAAGTGGCCATTTGTTCAGCACTGAGGGCGTGTGAACACATCTCCACGCTGCAAGCAGTGGATGCGCGCTCTTTTTTTCTTTTTTCTTTCCCCCTGCAGGGCTCATATTTCAGTCCCACTGACCCATGTGGTTTCTGTTTCACAGAGCGCCGCCGTCTGTGATCTGCGCATGTATGTGTTGTCCAGCCTCCATTGCAGTGCTTCACAGCCTTTCTATGACACTAATACAAAGTGGTTCATAGCTTTTAAAGGATGTTGGTGTGGGGGGGGGGGGGGGGGGGGGGGGGGG
>JAODLI010044444.1:0-17377 GCA_027575585.1 Percopsis omiscomaycus
CGGAGACCATGTTGTTAGTTAATTGCTATCTTGATGCAGCAATCCGCCAAGGTGCAAGCGCACCTGGCGTTTAAAGGGAATGGGAGCTGACACACTGATTGGTTTATTGCACGTTACACCTAAAACACACCCATGAATAATTAAGAGACTGAAGTGCGACCCTTTTGAATCATGAGCTTGGCGCTGCGACCATTTTTCCGTCATCAAAAGTGGATTTGGACACGCCCTAAATGCACCTGCGCCATGCGCTTTAGACCGTGCGGCTTAGGGCCCGTAAGCTAGAGCTAATGTGACAGCCAATCTTTCTGCCCCCCGGGAGACTCACCTGTTAACGTCTCTATATGTAATGGCTTGCTGGTGATGTATTTCCTCATGAGACAAGAAGTTAGGACGTGTTGATGGAATTGACTTGTTTCTACATTAGCCAAATTGTGATACAAGCAACCCACCTCCACCTTATGATTTAATTGGATGTCGAAATTGGTCCCCAAAAGCATGATGAGTCGGTATTTCCCAAAGAAGCGTCTAATCAACTAAATTAAATAAGTTAAGTGGTTTCAAGGTGACTTTAATGTGCCAACTGACACTTTTTATGAGTGGTTCTTTTAACTATATGCATCTTAATGACCTAGCCATGTCCCACTTCAAACTACTATGTCCAATTATGACTCTATAAACCTGGGCCTTTAAATTGGAAAGCTAACCTTTAAAACACACCTCCCATTTATCAAAAAAGCTTTCTTGTGTTCCAATTGGATATTTAAATCACAAAAAAAGCCAACAGCAGATCCACTGAAATCCATTCCTCTTCTGTTTTTTTTCTTCTTCCCTTTTTCTGGGTCAGCTGTGTAAAAGATGAGGGATTGGGATAAGATTCGGAGTGAGTGTATATTGAAAGAGTCTGCTCTACATGGGCCTGAGCTCACCCGAGGGGCTGCTGAGGATTAGGATCATAAGAGTGGGCTCTGACTGCGACGGTCTCGGGGGTGGGGGTGGGGAATTACTTCCTATCCGCGCCGTCTGTGGATGAAGGCGAACAAGAGAGGTGTCACGCGAGAGGGCTTAACTCTACCTGGTGGAGGTGGGAGTGTGTGTGTGTGGAGGGGGTTCAGGGATAAGGGAGGCAGGGAATGTGTTCGTCTAGCTCAGGTTGTCTCTGAACTACACGAGTCCAGAGGAATGGGGTCATTCTCATCAGGCAGTTAGAGAGACACACACTGCTTGTTTGTTATGCAGCAGGACCCGATTGCGGGCGTGTGTGTATGTCCTCTAGTGCCTTCAGAACACTGGATGATTAGCTATAGAGATGACTCTCTCTCTCTCTCTCTCTCTCTCTCTCTCTGCTTGCTTTTTTAAAGGTACATTACTCAATTGTGCACCACATTTCTGCTCCAGCTCACAGTTTATGTTTTGAAACAAAACGGTGCACATTGAAACAAAAGTGCATGTGGCAGTAGGGGGCAGAGATTATGTGAGCCTGTGAGTGCTGTAGGGGGAGGAGTAGAGAGGCACTCAGGTGTGGGAAGGGCATGTTCCCTCTCAATTTCAGTCCTTTTTTGCCACACTGGTCTCAACCAAAAGGGTAATTCTATCCAGAAATTGAGGAGTGTGCCTTTAGAATAGTGTGGTTATGGGGATATGTAGTGTTGTGCATTATGACAAATCTGTCTCATTTTCTGGGAAATTGCCTGCAACAGATATGCATAATCATTATCATACCGGCATTACTTCTCCCTACACTATTATTATCTACATAAACAGGTTATGAATAGGCACCCCAGTCTCTTTTAATATATTGATAATACAGCTGCAGTGGGTTTTATCTTACCTGAGCAAACCCCAGTCTGAGATATGTATTGCCACAGGGACAAATTAGCACAGTTTTCAGGGGATTTGGGTTTTTGCATAAACCTCTCTCATAGTCCCAGTGGATTATCGGACCAAAATAACTCCCCATTTTTACCAGCAAATGACTTTTAAAGTAATTGCTATGATAAAAAGCATGGACTGTTCTAGACAAGGGACCCTGCATGACTAGCAATATAGATAGCCGTTGTCACTGTTGTTGTCAGTACAGTATGTTAAATGTTAAGCGCTGCCCCCATATGAAATATGCATTATGTCTGCAAAACACCCATCCATGCATGCTGACTTGTCATGCATATAATATACATGTAGACACACACATACAGTATTGCATTGTCTATATTGTATCACAGTTAAGTGAATTGTCAATCACTCAACAAAATTTCACTGCAATAGAATGTCCAATGTTACTATTAGAAAACACTGATGAAAAAAAACACATTTTGCTAGGTACACCTCTACAAAGGACTGTGGGCGTGTACACCCTAACCCCAACTGCTCCCGATGTGTTGGATGGCGCCTTGCATGGCAGACACCACCCTCGGTGTGTGAATGGGTGGATGTGAGGCAATGATGTACAGCGCTTTGGGTGGCCGGTTTGGTACAAAAAAGAGCTATATAAATGCCGTCCATTTACAGAACCTGCTTGTCTGCATGTCTGCACATCACCTCAAGCTTAACCTGTGACAGGACACAGCTACTCTTACTTCCGGATAAAGTTTGCCCTCATGTCCAAGTTCTATCTCAGACTCCCCTGATCACATCCTCATATGGAGTTTATCATTAATACAATGGTCTGACCGTTTTAATTCATACAATTTATGACATTCTGTTTGCCTGGATACATTGTTATATATTATTAATTGTGTAATGCTAATTGTTTTTGCCCACTTGGCACCTATTGCATCCTAACCATCCTGGAAGGGTTGGATTCTTCCTTCTGTGGTCCCTTTCCAAGGTTTCTTTCACCTTTTTTTCCCCAAATGCTTTTTTGGGGAACTTTTTCCTTGCACGATGAGAAGAAAATATAAAGGGGGTGTCGTTTGTTTCCATGTGAAATGTCGGCCTGTCCAGCCCTTTGAGACTGTAATGATTTCAGCAGCATTATTTGGATTTTTCACAGGTGTCCATCCCCTTCGGTCCAGTCGGCTGAACTATTGAAAGCCATGATGACACACGGAATGACTCACTGAAAGCCACGGTTTATTTAAGGGTCAGTGAGTCCAATACATTTTCTCAGAGCAGGTCTTTGAAACCACTGATTTGATCTTAATTGAGTCGAGTTCATCTTTACAGAAAGAAGCGAGAAGAGAGATACACATGGTCTGCCAAGCCACAGATGTAAAGAGAATAGCATGAAAGATAATGGACAACCCAGGGACCACCGAAACCAAAACCTCGTAGTGAAAACCTCCAAAAAGCTATTCATTTAGAACTAAACCCTCTTCATCAGAATACTGTCAAATTCACTAAATACAAGGGATGAACCAATTTCCCTCAAATTTGGGTCCACTTGGGGGGAGAGTGATAGAATATTGTGTAAAAATGCATCTATAAATATTGAAAGGAGGAGTAGACCCGTTCAGCACTCAGGTGGGGGCTTTTTTGTAATGCTGGTTTCAACCAAACAGTAATTCCAGGCACAAATCTAGTCGTGTCCATTTAAATATAAATCAAGGAATTGCTGAAATTGGAGTAATTGGAGTAATTATTTATTATTATATTAGTATATTATAGTAATTGGGGGGTATATAATAAAGTATATTATAGTAATTGGAGGACATATACAGTAATATAGTATATTTTAGTATTTGGGGGATATATAATAGTATATTATAGTAATTGGAGGACAGTGACGATATGTGGTTTGTGTAAGCCTTCTTGACTACAGTATATCTACAGGCTTTAAGGTTAAAGTAATAAAAAACCTGATGTATTTTTGCATTACAAACAGCCTATGGACCTTTTTTTTTTTTTACAGTTATCCGGAAGTGCTACGTATAAGCAGGTAAAGTTCCTGTTTTCATATTTAATCCCCACCAAAATCAGATGTTGTTGATTTGTTTTCAAGTTACGTGCAGATTCACTGGACACCCTCGATTGACCAAATTTGTTCACTTAAACCCCAAATATCACCCATAACTAATGTGTGGTGCCGTCGCATCCTCCAGATGCTGTTGTGGTGGAGGTGGGTACATGTAAAGCGCTTTGGGTATCTTGCAAATGTACAGTACGCAATTATGAGGCTTCTCTGAACAGCACATATAATACATGAAAAACTAAACAAGCACTAAAACTAAACTGAACCAACTGAAAACTTTTCAGTTTTCTTGTCATTTAAAAAAAAGAGTGATTGTTTAAAATCAGTAAATGTTATCCTCCTGTCTTGTCTGATTTTAATTTGCATGTGTGTAGTCTCGCGGGAACATCTACGCCTGTCTCGACTTTAGCTTGTCGCCACCTCCCCCACTCCTTCACTAAAACTGTTGAAGGCTAAAACGTCATTGAGTGTTCGTTTGAACCAACCGCTTAGGGCCGAGGGTAAAATCAAATGAGATTGACCCCGTGTTAACAGGCTAGACAAGGAAGAATATTTACCTGCTTATACGCTATAACTACTGTGTCATGTGAAAAAGGACCATAGTCTGAGTTCTCAAAACAATTATGTAAACAATTAGGCTCACAGTTATTTAGGAGGGTGTTAGGAAGGTATTGTTAAAATCATTTAGGGATTTTAAAAAACAACATGCAGTTGGAACAGGTAAATATGTCAGCCAACTGTTTGTGAATTTTCAAGTGAAGTCAGCGAAGGTGGTGGACAGAGGGAGAGAGAGAGGGAGAGAGAGAGGGAGAGAGAGAGGGAGAGAGAGAGGGAGAGAGAAAGGGTGAGAGAATTGTGAGTTTCCAAGGATGTTTACATTTGTTTTTTATTTCACTGGGTTTATTATTTGTTTTCATTTGAGTATGTGGTTTTAGCTGTTTTACAGATACATGATGAATCAGAATGTGACCTTTTGGAGAGACAAAAAAATTCACAATTTTGAAATATAGTCTGCTTTTAGAAGAATATTCTGCTTTTACAGTACCAGTGTGTAAAGTAACACTTGTGTTCAATTTAAAGTAACTGTGCAGGTAATTATTTGACACAGTGCTATTTTAAATGCAGTAATTACTGTATTATATAGGCTACACAGAACAGTATTAACTTGCATGGGGGTGGTCAGTAGAATTCATAGTAAATTTAATAATTAAATTTTTTAGAGGATGTTCGTTTCCGTCAGTTTCTTCAAATTATACAGACAGTTACAGTATTTTCGGTGACTGAAAGAACGTGCACGGCCATAAAGTGCCATCCCTGGGCATAACCTACTTCAGTAAGATACATAGCGCATATTGTTTTTGTCAAGTCCACAACATCCAGGTCAGTGAACATCTAACGTTAGAAGAACAGAGAAACGACTACATGAACTCACCCCAATTCGCAGATGGTCTATCCTCCAGCATCGTCCCACATGGCGATGGAAGTAGGCGGACCATATTTCCTGTTTTATTCTAATGTGACTACATCTACACTCGATCTGGACATCGTGACATATAGTACGTCTTTACTCTATAGCTTCACCCTACTACCCATCGTTAATGTGCCGCCAGCAAGCTTTCTTTCCGGATTCGTGACTTTTGAAGCAGGTCAGGTTAGGTTCGGACCGTCCTAAGTTGTTAATATCATTTTGACCGGCGAGGACGAGCGCATGCATCGCGGTGTTACGATTGCGCGCACCCTAGTTGGAGATGCCCAGTTGCATACAGATTTTGTACGCGTTAAAGGTCGTGAGCAAAATCCCGAATTTTTTTACATGATCTCTCTGAAGATCATGAGCGCTATGCGATGAAATCTTCTCTGCCAGAGAATATAATGATAGGCATACACTATTTTCATACATGGAAAGGACAGCCGACTAAAACTTGTAACCGGATAATGATTGTGTTTCACTTTCATCTAATTTTTTTTCAAATGGATTAGGTGCTTTCGGATTCAGTAACTGACATCAAAGTAAACCTGTTGGACTTATCAAAACGCAGTCTTTCTTTATCAAAGGCAACAACTTTGGAGATCCCTCAACCGGATTGTGCGCAACGGTGACCTTACTGTCCGTTTGTTTACTCGTGTTGATCACAATAAACCATGCTTTTATGCAACACAAGTGCCATAAAAGACTGGAGCTATTTTCTGTCTCAGATATTGCCTCTCATGAACAAAACGACAGACTTTGTCAACCAGGGTATGGACAAAGTAGAAGCCGTGACCACCACCACAGTGGTCGCGGTTCTCCAACCGGACAGCGGAATGAGCGCCAGTAAGCCCCCCATAAACTCCAACCACACCTCAGGAATGGAGCACGTCTTCCAGGACTCTTATTCAGAGAGTGACCTTCTGTTTACAGACTCTAGGACGCCTGCCCGGGATTCTATTCCGTTGCCCAAAGCGGTCCTCTACCTGGTCATGGCAGCGCTGGTGGTTGTAGCTGTGGCGTATGCAATAGTGGGACACCTGGTCAAAGATGTAGTCAACGATTTCGTTGGTATGTAACTCCCAGTGTGTGTGTGTGTGTCTGTGTGTGTTGGGGGTTCTGTCGGCACAGCACAACATAACCTACATATATATAAATGCTTGCACAAGCTGTATATTTATATATTGTATATATATACAAATGGCATCTTAGATGATTAATGAAACATTCTAAAAAGGCAACCGAAACAAAGTTGATATATAGTGAATCCATTCATGAAGAATCAATACTGTAATTCTTATATATGATTATATATATATGATTCAATAATCCAATATCTTCTGTGTTCTGAAATGTCCTGTAATTTAACAAAAGTAGCCGATATGGTATATGTTGTCTGTTCTGTTATAACATGATATATCAGAAGTGGATCTTCCTGGATATGAAAGGCACCTCCCATCTAAATGTACAGCATACCCCTCCTATGGGACTGTGACCTTGTGATGTACATCATGGTGCAATATTGGAAATCAGAACTATGTGTACCACAAAGGGATTTGTTGATGAAAACTACTGTTTACATATTGATTACTAAATCTATGTAAGTAATACAGTATATTTTGGAAGAAACAACTACATACATTTGTATTTCTATGCCATGTGTGAGTGATTCGTCCAATAATATGCCTATATAGGCTTGACCAAATGTTCTCTTATTTCAATTTGTATATTACATTTACCTAAATTGACCTAGTCAGAAATTACTATACTGGTGCATTTGATATTTGACGCCACATTGCCTGAGCCCTTATTAAAGTGGTAATGTGTAAATCATGGCCACAAGAGGGCATAATGATTTAAAAATAATGTTATGCACATTATGCAAAAATATACAGTACACATTGTGTGTGTGTGTGTGTGCGCGCGCATGTGCTTTGTTCAGTGATGTGTCTCGAATGTATGGTGATGCTGCTTTAATTTGTTTAATGTAGTTAATTTCATCATAATTTTAGGTACTGTAATATGTGGGGATTGGAGACCAAAAGGATACATTAACTGCTCAATACACTGCAGAAATGATACTAGATTTTAAAACTGCATAGATAACATGACCAATAACAGGGGAAACTGAGAGCCACCCTGCTAACAAGATAAAGCTGCACTCTGCGAGGAGATTTGCGGAAGAATATTCAATTTTCTGGAGTAAAGACTACAGTACATTTTCCCTGCGCCCTATTGCCTCGTGCAAAAAGCTAGCTCTGCTAACTGATAAGGAGTAGTTGTAGTTCATCAGCTGTTTTGAGAGATGTGTAGCAATGAGGTAATATAACAATAATGTTTCAGTCTTTATGCCAAAAAATGATTGAACAGATTTTTCAGAGAATCTGAGCCAATTAAAATCATTTGCAATCATAAAAATATTGCCAACTCTATCTACTCAACTTTATCACTGATGGTCAAATCTTCTTACTTCAGATGTGTCAGAAAAACATGAATACTGATTGGCAAATGGCATAAATATTCCTGTAGCCTTTAAGGCTGTCAAATTGTGTATTTTGTCTCTGGTTATTTCATTTATGTTTTGTGCTATTACAGGAGAAATCACTGTGTTTGTCGCGTGGTCGCGAGGTAGGAAGCAGTCTCACGTCCTCTCTGGTATACTTCAGTATATTTCCAGTCACTGAACTGTCCAGTACAGACACGCTGGTAATGACAAATCCAAGGGCTCTCACATTATGCCGTGGGTTTGCGTTGAGTGTGGAAAGAACCATTTCAATACGAATAGCAATTAAAAAGATCAAATACTAGACTAGACAAAAATTGATATGTATTAAAGACTTAAATGTGGTTGTGTGATCATGTGAGATAGAGATACATATCACTTCATAGATAAAGAAGGAACTATGATATTCTATATTACATTACATATATTACATTCTATGATATAAAACAAATCTGAAAATGAAATTGTTGTTAAAACCAACGAGCAAAGTTTAATAAAATTGATATATGTTGTGGAAATGCAAATAAAAAAGCACATGTTACTAAGCTAATGGGGAAATGGGTCCAGGTTCTTATGCGTTAAGTGTACCATTAGAGTTTGCATTGGCACAGCTGCATTTACGCCAGTAGATGTCAGTATTCAGTCTAAGAACCGTCGTGTATTGGGCCTTTAATGTTTTACCACAACCACTGGCATCCTACACAGCGTCACCAGCAACCAGAGAGGAACATGGCCTAACATCGCCTGCTCTCTCACTGTGTGTAGGTGGCGGCCGGCCCGTTGATGCTGGAGGCGATGGCGGTGGGGGAAGCAGTGAACCAGGTACAGATGATCATGTGCAGCACTTAGCCTGCCACAGGGACACACACTCTGCAGGTCAACTGTCTATATCTACCTGTCCTCAGTGTGGCAGCGCTGACCTGCCGCTTACACACACACAGACACACACACACACACACACTGGAACACACCGCTAACGTGCAGGTGCAATAAATATATAACACGCACACACACACACACACACACACACACACACACAAAACAGATAGTAAATGCACCATTACATACACACACACACACCCATACTGAGGTGTAAATGTAAAGGATGTTTGTGTGTACATGTGTGCGTGTATGTGTGTGCGTGTTCCTCTGCCCAGAGGCAGGTGAGAGAGCAGGTCTCCAATCTGTTTCCAGTGTGATGCTCTACTTTCCTGACACTTTACAACAGATTGGTCTAGACACACTGTCTATATATAAGGCATGCCTTTGATTTGTAAATCACCACAACAACAACAACAACAACAACAATGGTAATAACTAGAGGGCACAGTAGAGGGCATACCTCTGCCATGGCTGAACAATAGTATAAAGAAAACAAACCTGTAGGTAGATAAATCCCACATTCTATCAGAAGTACATCCACCTAAGAAATTCAGAAAATGCCCCCTGGGCCTGAGAAATACAGCAGTGTAAAAGGGGAATAAATTGTGTCTATCCAACCCCCTCAGCTTCAGTCATGGGGTCTAAACCCCAGACCCCATAGCATTTATGACAGCAAATATTTTTCTAAACTAAAAATGTGTTTATGAGGTATATTAACTAGAGTATATTGTCAATTGGCTAGATATATTGGTATATATATTATAAGAATATATTGGTATTGGTATAACATCAGATTTCAACCCATCTCCCAACGATGGATACAGTAAATCAAATGTGTTTGTCTGTGGTACACAGCTGGTCTTTCCACAAACTTTCATATGAATCCACCTTTTGGACATATCTGCTGACAGGCAAACAAACAGATTTACTAAGGAGACATACTGTAGTGTCCTTGGCAGAAATAGTTATCACAATCTTCATCATCCTCTGGTAATGTATCAGTTCCATGGGTCTCGTCTGCAAGCGAGTGACCATGTTTTCAACACAATCCTGTGTCATTCTGTCTATTATTCATACTACGGTATATGTCAGCTTTAATCCTGCCCTTCCTAGAACATTGATGGATGTTTCTCAATTCAAAATGCTCCATCATACATGATGGAGTTAGTGGGGAGCAGACCATTTTGTGGTGTTTTGCCTCTAATATAATTATGAAGGCAGTACCTCATCCCAACTTTTTGTCACAGTGAAGACTGATTCTGGCAATTTAATAACTGCTGGGTTATGATCACTGTATTTGAGAATACATACAATCTTGTTTTAAATACTATAAATATTTTACTGTAGGTGATTATGTAAAAATGTTAAAGGTACACATGTCGAATTATTGTCACATTTATTTATGTATAGGTTTTGAATGTTTATGTTTTGAATGTTTATGTTTTGAATGTTTATGTTTATGTTTTGAAACACAACTGTAAACAAAAGTGTACAGTTGCTACAACTCCAGACACAAATGTGTCCTTTACATGTGTACCTTTACATTTTATGAGTGGTAACTGGGTAATAGGGTAATGTTTCTCTTTCTCTGTTTAGATTGGGTGTTTGGCTCACAGCACCTTAACTGCCGACGCAAAAGTGACATAAACTGCATCGCAAGCAACACAAGCGAGGCGGGTGAAAGGCCACTGTTGGTAGAAATGAATTACATAGCGTTAAACCACACCAAATGCCTGGGATCTCACAAAACAGAAGAGCTTGTCGTTACCATCGATGAGACAATACAACATCCGTATCCAGATCAACAAACCGGGACCTAATTGGGTTTTATACTTCTTCTACTGTTGTCCTGTCCTGAGAGTAATAACACAGCATAATAATATGTGCTAATGTGTCTTGTGAAGTGGGTTGACCCACTCATTAAGAATCAGATCTCTATCCACTGCAGGTGTTGCAATAGGACCTGTGTTTTATTGGTTAAGGAAATATGGAAATGTTTTGAAATGGAGTATTTGATTAATCAGATGCTTACATTTCCAGTACTGATTGGACCTTTCCGTGTCTTGGTGACAGCTTGAGTGGAAGGAAATTCAAAAAAACAAATTGAAACAAAATGTTCTGTTTTGTTTTGTAATACCACTCTTTTGAGCGTGCTTCATGTTGGGCTTCAATATACATTCTATGTACATGTACAACATGGTACAGTACATAGTCCATTGTAACCACTCCTTAATGAACAATATGTGCTCTCTAAATATAAAAAGCAGTGGCCAGAGCTTCTAAATATAAAAAGCAGTTCTCAGAGCTTATTGCAATGATGCTGAAAGCAGTGTTGAGATAGCTTTTCACTGCAGTTTAAAATGGTGTTTTTCTTGTCTTGAAACTTCAGTACTGCAATAATGGTCATAAGATTTTCATGATTACAGTTTATATCAAGCACCTTAAGCGTCCAGGCACAATGTAGTTGCACGTTATGTTAGTTGTGTTTTGTACAGTAATGCTGTAAGTGCTCAGATCTTATCTTAAATAGTCTTATTCATGAATTAGTTCATTTGATTCTCTTAATAACAAACGTTGTGTTTTGTACGTCAGTGTAAACAGCTTGATGTTTAAACGTGACAAATTATGTCAAATCACTAGTTTTAAACAAAAGAAGAAAACAACACATAAAAGTCATTGTTGGTGTTACAATAAATAAATAATAATAACAAATTATTTAAGTAAGTTAAATGTTGCTAAAAATAGGGACGTTTAGCTAAGTGTTACAGACATTTTCACGATTTTGGTCAAACGTCTAACCAATTGAGACATCACAAGTGTTCTATGTTTACTCATTTTACTTTACGTGTAGGCTACTGAAAATAGGGATTTTCAAAGCCTTTGATTACTATTCTTATACCTCTCAGTCAAGGGCTACATTGCTACTGATCTGTGGCAATACAAGGGTTTATTTTGGTTAATGACTTTGCTGACTTCCTGTCAACTAATGTTGACATTATTAACTAATGCTGTCTTTGCTATATTTTGCTCACAGATAGATACAGACTACTACTACCACATTTGAAAGGGACCACAGTAGACTTTCATCATAAGAGGACTATGCTACAGTCCTAAAAGACGATACAAGTGAAAGGGCTCAGGATTTTAATTAGCAAACAAGAGAAGATGTCCACTTGGATACGGCCAGTGATTTCCTTTCAAGCCATTTAATAAATATTCATTTGAAGAAATGATTGTAATTATTGTAATGAGTGTTTTTTTATAGTGAATTCATCTGTCAGTTTCTGTGTGTTGATTGAGGTATTACAAAAATTTACAAAGATTTAGTCTAAACCCTCATGAAAGCATTTCTATGTGGATCTTTTATAATCTGGTGTCTGGGTGCGATCTTCAAAGGAGAATTATGTCAAGCGGTGCACAGAGTGATGCCTTTTATCTCTAACACCATGGTTTGGTCTGCTGTGAGAAGATAAGCAGAACTAAGTAGAGCAGGCCTTTGGTTTATAAGGATCACTTAACAAAACTGGTACGTTCAAGATTGCAGCTTTAAGCTTGTTAACGCACAAACCAATGATATTGCTACTGACATGTTTACTCTCATCCAGGATTGAATAAGGTCAGCATCTCATAACAAATACTGATCCATACAATTTTGTAAGCTAAAGTAGCCTAACCTCAATATCTGTATCTTTCTGTTGGTCTAAACATTGGCTGAGTGGGTCATTGGCTTTCAGTTGCCCCCATTAAAGAACTGCGTGACACCAGGACATAAGGTAAGGTCAGCGACATTGGCTACCTACCCTGCTCATACAGGTAACCATCTGTTTCAAAAACTTTCCTCGACAAGAAGAAATCCTAGCAGCTGTCACCACATTTGACCCCCCCTTAAAGCAAATCCTCCACAATCTCTGGAACATTCTGTTGCCATTTTTCATTACTACTTCTATTTCTGATGCTCGGCACAGTGTATATTTTAACGTCACACTGAAAATAATACATTTAATTTACACTAAATAGCAGTTAGTGCATTTGTAATTTTGATTTTAAAGTAGTTTGTTATATATTTATCATCATCCAGAGATCATATGACTCTTTATGTTTGTGTGAGTGCATGTGTGTCTGTCATATGTCTTTATTTGTCTTCATTCAAACAAGATAAAGACATTTCTTTATCAATCTCTAAAAATATTATCTCTAAATGTTCCAAACAAATATATACCACGTTAGACATATAAACTAAGGTCATCTAAATTATTGATAATATGTCATAGTATTACAGACCTTTGATGAGAAGAACCATCATATAGAAAGAAATTAATCAATGAATGAATGCATTTTACTTGTATGTTAGTGGGACAATATTGTCATCTAGTGGTCGTATGGTAGAATGCATTCATCTATTCATTTACATTTATAGCATTTAGCTGACGCTTTTATCCAAAGCGACTTGCAATTATCCATTACAATTATCCATATCGAAACTGACATTTCTGAAAGATCATGTAGGTCAAAGAAAAGAGGGAACATTAAGGGAAATGTACAGTATGGTGTTTATTTTAATCCAAAAGATGCAAAAAAACCCGTATCATCTTCGAATAGATGCTGTAATGATATTCTCATATTCTAACATCAACGGTACTTGTTTTGCTGTGAGTTGTACTACACCATGGATTTATTTATGACGACATAACCATCGAATTACATTTGATGTATTTGTTTATTCTTTATCTTCTCTTTCTTTCTTTCTTTCTTTCTTTCTTTCTTTCTTTCTTTCTTTCTTTCTTTCTTTCTTTCTTTCTTTCTTTCTTTCTATCTTTCAACATCGTCCCACACACAAGTCCCACAGGCCACAGCCCTGACGTTGCTATAGAAACGTTCCGAGAAAGGAGGGGTGGGTGTCACATGCAGTTGGTTAGATTGCCATGTCAATTGAACATAACCCACACGTTCATTTGTCACCGGTTGCGTCAGTCTTAAAGGCGGAAAGGTTATTGGGTGTCGGGGGAGTCAATAGCCCGCCTACACTGAATAAGCTCGCGTTGTGTTGAAGTTGAAGAAAGCGAGCGGAGTAGGAGGTACTGTATGGTAATGTGGTAACTGTGAGAAAGAAGAGTCTTCTCTTGCAAAAGTTTTATGGATATATATCTACACATGAGAAGAAGGTTTCATTTTTTTCTTCAAAATGAGGTCTTAACACGAAATTAAACAACTTTCTCGCGGCCCGTCTTTTACGATGTTCACGATGGAGGAACCTGGAACGAGGCAAGTGGTTCTAGTGGAAAACGCTTTGGTTGGATCATGAAAATATAAATACTCTATCTGTGTACTTTAAAGCCCGATAGATTGTTGTTATTTCAGCTAATCTAGGTCCAGCTGGTACGTTATAATAGCCGTGTAGTTATAACGTAAGTACTGGCGCAGTCCCAACACCGATACTGTCCTCCCCACAGAGATCTGGAGATGTCCCTGTCAGACGTGGCTTCGGACGATGAGATGCCTTTCACCTTCCCCATGGAGGGCAGTCATAGCGGGAGCATCCGAAAGGTGAGCCAACTAGAGATTAACTACAGTACTGTTAAAGCTGGCGCACAAAACACACAGTGCACACACACACGCACACAGGCAGTCCCAGGCACGCTGTCTCAGGCAAGACACCAGTAACCAAAGTGCACGAGAAGTCTGTCCCGCAAATTCTTCTAAATCACGAGAAAATAGTGATTTCCTATATCGTTCGCCGTCCCCAACCCACCACCACATCTCCCACCTTCCCTAGGCAAAGGTGGGAGCACTGCCACCATGGCAACCTTTAATCCCCACAGGCACTATAAGGATTACTTGATTTGTGCTTACTAAACAAACACCTTAACCGGGCAAGAGGGAAAGAGTGTAGGCCTACAGTAGACCTACAACAACATCAGACAAGTGTGGTGTCGGATCATTTTGTTAATTTACTTAGGGAAGGGGAATCTGATGGTGGTTGCAGTATTGCAGCTCTGTCTGTCATGTTCCAACACACTGTTTACATTCTGGCACACAACTCTTCATAAAAGGGTGGGCGGTTGTAAGGGGGGGGGTCTGGTAGAGATCAATGCAGCAGTCGGTGCATTTTCATTAAAGTGAGAATTATTATTATTTTTGTAGCCAAAAGTTTAGTTTGTGAGTTGTTGTTTGGGATGGGACTGACGATTGCTTCACTTCTATTACAAGCTCTCCTGCGTAACAAGAGCTTTTATAGAACCTCATGGATTGCAAGATTATTTTGACGATCACAAGATTCCAGTGGTTTTGTTATCTTTAATAAAACTGTTTTTTGGTTTTCTATATTAATGTTACTCTTATGTTGGCCAGTTGCGTGTGTGAGACTACATTTGTGCTGCAAGAAGATGGGTTCTTATGAGCCGCTATGAAGAACTTTTTATTACTTCTTTGTGGGGGTTTATGGGTAAAAAAAAGTCTTGAGAACTATTGTAATAAAAAGGCCTACATTTGTGGCCTGCTTATTGTAGTTCTAGGTAACATGAAGGTCCTATTAGATATGCAGTAGATGACCTATGATCACGTAGGCTCAGTTGTCCAATGGATGAGATTGAGAGTCTGTGGTACAATATGTTGTGTGTGTGTGTGTGTGTGTGTGTGTGTGTGCGTGTGTGTGTGTCTTTGTGGGTCTGTGCTT
This sequence comes from Percopsis omiscomaycus, assembly GCA_027575585.1. Lineage (NCBI taxonomy): Eukaryota > Metazoa > Chordata > Actinopteri > Percopsiformes > Percopsidae > Percopsis > Percopsis omiscomaycus. The sequence continues at coordinate 15,434 of JAODLI010044444.1, forward strand.
ATAGAAACAGCTGTACTCAAGAGCAGTTTCAGCTCCAAATGTTGTTATTTGTTCATTCAATCAATTGAATCTCAAACAGCATATGTTCAAATGAACATAGTTTTGTTCTGTCTGTCTCTGTACCTCCAGGGATGCGATCCCTTTGCCCAGACCCAGCGCAGTAAGCTTCAGCACAGACGAGCTCGTATCAATCAGCAGATAAACAAGGAGATGCGTATGAGAGCGGGGGCGGAGAACCTGTTCAGGTGAGGTGGGACTTCCTATTCGTGGTGTAACCATATAATATAGTAATTATACTCCGCAGGCCTCTCTCTACTCTCTGGTCTACAATAGTCGTGTGATGCCCTTCTACATTGATAAGGTACAATACCATACAATATGCAAAAGTAATAATTAAACAAAACTTAGTGTACTTGGCTGCCATAATAACCATTTACCACTAACAGACTATGCTAAAAGGGGCAGGATAGTATAGCGTCTCGTGGCTCTCGTGGATCTTGTGGATCTTGTGGCTCCCAAAGGCCTGTTCTGGTCCAACAGCCACACAGACGTGGTGTTAAAATTCAGGGATCACTCCCCTCCACACACACACACACACACACACACACACACACACACACAGCGCCACCCATTTTTATGGCACTTGGTTAGTTTTCATTGTGTGTGTGTGTTTGTGTGTTTGCCTGGGTTGTCTTTCTCTCTTTCTCTTTGTGGCTTTTTTGTCTGTGTTCCAGTGTCAGCTTAGGTGGGGTTACATTTTACAAACACGCATGCTGCTGTCAGATAGGATAGAAAATATTAACACAGAAAACACGGATTGTGGATTTAGGTACACACACACACACAGATTAGCTTCCTGTGTATCCTCTAGTCTCTGCCTCAATATCTGTCATGGTATTTCCACCTCTCACTGTTATTTGTGATACTGAGGTGAATATCTGGGACATAGATTTAGCTTGTATATAGTATATGATAAAATCCAGCTGCCTAGGAATAATCTGGCAAATTGGTCGCTGCCCGGCTACACTCACACTTTAAAAAAAAACACCTTTGTTGCTGTAGTTGCAGAAAACACATTAGGCTTGGCTTTGTTCATAGCGGTGAGGCAGAGAGCAGTGTCTGTTACCGTAGTAACTATCTTCCTCATACATAAACCACAACACTTCCTGTCACTGTACTATCCAGTACAGAAACACCTGTATTGTATGCTATGCTCTTTGCGTAATTTACTAATATCTGATCTGATCGTATTTAATTAAATGTTACTATAAAAGGGCTTCCTATGCAGCTTTAACTGTACTGGGAGTGATGTTATCATTCTCTATCACAGCTTATACTAGCTGAGCAGAGTTCCTCTCTGTCTTTGTCTGTCACCTAATTCAGTCAAGCAAGCACTTTCTGCGTCCGTAGTGACCCAATAAGACACAGTGAACAACAGCCGCTTTAATTAGATGACCAGCAAGAGAGCACTCCGCACCCACACACCCACACACACACACACACACACACACAAACACACCTTCTGAACCTTTCTCCCTACGACTAATTAAGTTCAAGAGAAGAGCTTAGTCAGGGGAAAGAACGAAATAAGAATATCAACGCGATGAGTAAGTTATCAAATTACCCGGGATTTTACAGATCTTTTTGTCACCGTCTGTCTGTCTAGTTTACCTGATTCACACCGTCGTTGTTGTCCAGAGTGATGACTCAGTAGCAGAGAAACAACCCCCACCACCACCACCACACCCACACCCACACAGCCACACAGCCACACACTCTTTTCACTCAGATGTGGGGGTCACAGAGACAAAAAGTACCCCCACACACTGGGTCTAATCAACAGCTCCAGCCCCCTCCCCCTCCCACTCCACCTCCCACTCCCCCTCCCCCTCCCCCACCTCCGTGCCCATGCACAGATTCCCAGCAGAGCCTTGGGTGGAGAAT
>JAODLI010044455.1:0-17376 GCA_027575585.1 Percopsis omiscomaycus
GACAACATAGTTGTGGATCTTATATTGCATTTCTGTCACTAGAGCCTCTTAAATATTACACACTGGTCCTTTAAAACAGTTCCTACATTTGCCGGTGCTGATTAGGCTTGGTTATGCTGTATATCTTTATGTTATATTATGTTAAGGTACTGAATAAATAAACACATCTGCAGTTAAACCAGCGTCACTGCAGCTCTCTCTCGGGTGTTTTCCCCTCCCGCCCTGACGTGCCTTGACACTTTGCTTATACGGATATTGAGGCCTCTGTAATTCCTCCTCCTAGGGGCTGTAGCGTCCGTCCACCCCCACCCATGTGACATTAAACGACAAGCCCCTTATGTAACCGTGAAACCGCTGTAGCTGTAGGTAGCTAGCTAGCTACAGCTGTAGCTAGCTAGCTAGCCGCCTGCCGCTCACCGGGGGCCTCCCTCTTTGTTTGTGTCCCAGACCATGGAGTCCCAGATAGGGGACTTTTATAAAGACGCTGGAGAGCTGGGGAGCCTGCACGGGGTCGGCCTCCCCCAGCGGGTGCTGATGGCGGGGGACAGGGAGGCGGGCGAGCAGCCGGGCGAGGTGGAGACCCGCATCGTGCGCCTCATTGAGCCCCTGAAGGAGCGCCGCCGCATCCTGCTGGCTTCCAAAGAGATGCACCAGGTGGCCCAGGACCTGGAGGACGAGATAGTGAGTTGTACAGCGGCTGCATGCTCTTAACCCCCACCATCCCTTTCCTTCTCTTAGCCATCTGAACAAGCCCATGCGTACAAAACGACAACGCGCCAAGGCCAGTTTATGCTCTGCGTTAAATACGCTTACGGATACTCTGCGGCACTTTTGTACGCATTCTGCGCGTTTTCGGGTAGCTTACGGATACGCCGAGAGACGGACGAAACGGAGCAGTACCACTGAAAATGACAGTGGGCGGTTTAGTCAAGTTAGACGCTACCAGATGTCTGTAGACAAGAAGAAGAAACTTTAAAACTGACTTTTTTAAAAACATTTTGAAGATGGATTGTGCGATCTAGTAAGAAATTATAAACATCTATACCATGTCAGTTCGCCTATCCACCAAGACAAGTTGGTGGTGCAGAACAGTTGGGAGGAAATTGGACGGTAACTAGGCACAGATTTGGCGGACTCTAGTGGATGTCTAGTGGAAGTATAAAGGCACTGACGGACAGAACGTTTAAGACGGACGCACTACATTTCGTACGTGAAGGGAGCATAAACAAGCCTTTACTGTCCAGCTGTTAGAACAGTGTGTTTTTATTTCAAAACCACCGCTCCGATTCTATTTGAACCTTGGGTGCCGAGCCAGTTAGCGTCCAGTCAAAATGGCCTCCATGTCTTCCGTATTGTGAGATATGTCCTTGTCTGATCCGTTGTGCAGGTGTGGATTGAGGAGAGGCTTCCCCTGGCGTCCTCCAAAGAATATGGAAATAACCTCCAAAGCGTACAGCAGCATGTGAAAAAGAACCAGGTGAGGGCGCTAGAACCACTATTCATTATCACCGCCTGTGCCGCGGCGCAGAACCCCGCTGTGTATTTTACCGGGCCCGCTGAAACGTGACTTTGGCCGTCCCGCGGCTTCCCCCTCCAGACACTCCAGAGGGAGCTGACTGGCCGGCGGGCGCGGGTGGAGGAGGTCCTGGACCGGGCGGGCATCATCGCCTCGCTGCGGACCCCCGAGGTGGACTTTGTGCGGCAGGGGGCGGGGCACACGCGCCAGCTGTGGGAGGTGCTGCGGCTGGAGGCGGAGCGGCGGTCGGTGATGCTGGACGCCGTGCTGCAGGCGCAGCAGTACTACAGCGAGGCCGTCAAGGTGGAGTCCTGGCTGTCCGGGCAGAAGCTCCAGCTGGCCAACGAGGAGAAAGGCACGGTACGTAGGAGCCCCGGCGCGCTACGTGGCGTTCGGACCATAGAACTATGAGGTAACTAGAAGCCACAAACCCCCGTTCGTACCGTTGACATACGTCGATGACAGCCATGGGGCGAAATCTAAGATGGCGACGGACGCATTTTACCTAATATACTGTATCTCCACTGCGCGTCAAAATAAAAGTTGGACGTACTGTATGCAGTTCAGTGATTTACACTCGCAGAGTGGGGTGGCTTTTATTTTGAAATGGCCTCTTTGCAACACGCAAAGCGGAGCCACTTTGCAACACACACGGAGCCACTTTGCAACACGCAAAGTGGCTCCGCCCACAGTGGCCTTCACCGTCAGGTGCTAATATCCCCACATGTGGCCTTGCAGGACGAGGCCAGCACCCTGCAGCTGCTGAAGGGCCACCTGGCCCTGGAGCAGACGGTGGAGACGTACGCGGAGACCGTGGGCATGCTGTCCCAGCAGTGCCAGCGCCTCCTGGAACTGGGACACCCAGAAAGGTACGAGGTGTGCCCCACCCTACACACTCACTCACCCTACACACACACACACCCACACACATAGCACCTTGACGTCCTCTCCAGGAAGACACACAAAGAAGGAAGGAAAGTAAGCAAGCCACAAGCTGCACCTGTTAGCCATCACTCAAGACAACATTAGAGAGCCACTTTATGAGCCAATCACAAGCCCTGACCATAGAATACAATCAGTGTGTTTACCAGCTCTAACTGGCAGATGGTTGGAGGTGTACCATGTGACAGATGCTCTGGACAGGCCCCTGGGCAGGTTCCCCTCCCGCCCCCCGCTACATGTTCACCCTCCTCTGTGTTCCCTCTCTGTCGGGAGCAGCGAGCAGATCACCAAGCAGCAGTCGCACATCGACCGGCTCTACGTGTCCCTGAAGGACATGGTGGAGCACAGGAAGACCAGGCTGGAGCAGCAGTACTGGCTCTACCAGCTCCACAAGGACGTGGAGGAGCTGGAGAGGTGGATCACCGAGCGGGAGGCCGTGGCCAGCTCCACGGACCTGGGACAGGACCTGGAGGACGTCACGGTGAGTGTCCGTCCACCAGAGGTGCTCCGAGACCACATTTTCCTCCCCCACTCCCATGCTAGGTCTGAACAACATCTGAACCTCTTGACCATGTGAGGCATGCTCGTATGCACTGCTGACCCGTGATTGGCTGGTTAGATGTTTGCATTAACCATGCATGTACCTAATAAAGTGGCCACTTAAAAACTCATAAACTATAAACAAATGCATTTCATGCAGTTCTCCCAAAGTGTATTCCAAGGTTCACACCTGTTCATATACAGTGTATGTTGTAGTTATCTCTGCTGTGTAGTTATCTGTAGTTATATCTCTCTGTTCCCCAAGGTGCTTCAAGAGAACTTCACCAAGTTCTCCTCGGAAACCAACAATGTCGGGCAGCAGCGCATGGAGCAGGTGAACAAAATGGTGAACGAGATGATCGACTGCGGCCACACGGACGCGGCCACCATCGCCGAGTGGAAAGACGGCTTGAACGAGTCCTGGGCCGACCTCCTGGAGCTCATGGAGACGCGCAGGCAGATGCTGGCCGCATCCCACCAGCTCCACAAGTTCTTCACGGACTGCAAAGAGGTAACGGCTCCAAACTGGCACACCGGGTTTTGACCCTCTTGTGTGACGCTCTCCGCTCGCGTTGTCTGCTGATGACAGCGCTGTGTTGTGTCCTGTGCTGGGCTGCAGGTCCTGGCTCAGATTGCAGGAAAGATACGGCAGCTGCCAGAGGTTAGGGCGTGCCAGGCCAGCATCGCCAACCCAGCCACCCTGCAGAGACTCATGCACTCCTTTGAGCATGCCCTTCAGCTGCTGGTCTCACAGGTGTGCTCTCCTTGAAACACTCTCTCTCTCTCTCTCTCTCTCTCTCTCTCTTTCTGTTCAAGGACATTGGTGTGTTGTGGACACACCTGTACATGGAAAGAAATCTTTTGGGGCGTCGACATTTTTGAGTGGCAGCTGTATTTAGGTTGTCTTATCAGCAATTCTCCGTTTTAGGGTACTTGTCTGTTTTTTGATCAAATGGAGCGAGAGGGTATATCTTTGGTGGGTGCGTGTTTTGTACACTGTAAAGAAGGTGATAAATCCCGTAAATATGACATTTTATTTCAGCTTTTTTCATGGAATTATATCTTTAAAAAACGAGAAGCTGAAGCAGGCATTTTTTACGTTGTTAGTCCGAAACCCTTAAAGTCCTTGTACACCCGCACACACAAGAGTTAATGTGACTGATTCAAATGCTTCTTCGGACTATGTGGGCGTGTTTGTTTGATTGACAACTCCCTGACTCTCTTATGTCGGTTTTGTTACACCTGTTTGGGCGGGTATTGTGAGTATATATAGCTTAAAGAAATCAGACACAATAACTTTAAACACGCAATCGCTTCACTGTGTGATGAAGCCAATAGCTAGTTATGACCTTGTTGCAGGTAAGGCAGCTGCAGGAGAACGCGGCCCAGCTGAGGACCATCTATGCTGGGGAGAAGGCCGAGGCCATCATGGTGAGAGAGCAGGAAGTGATGGACTCATGGAGAGAGCTGCTCAGCTCCTGTGAGGCCAGCCGTGTCCAGGTCACCTCAGTCACAGACAAGGTGCAGTTCTTCTCAGTGGTTCGCGAGAACCTCATGTGGATGGAAGGCATCATGGGCCAGATTAGATGGGATGAACCCAGGTACGAGTCCAGCTGAAAAGCTACCGTCTTCTTTAGTCAGTTGTGTCTGCTCCGGCTCCGTGTGTGTCGGGGGGGAGACCCGCTCGATACAGTGTGTCATCTAGTTAAGGAACTGCCTTTTCTGGCGTGTTCAGTTGAAGTGAAAATCCCTATGGGTTTTTACATTGTATGTAATGCAATCCCCACAGACTGAATTTCATTACTGGCTTGGTACGAAATATACTGCTACTCCAATCATTTGTGAAATATTAACAGCGTGGGAACTTTAATAACAGGGTCTCCTGATACCGATCTAATCAGAGTACAATCTAACTGGTCAACAGACACACAGTATATACTAATGAAATGTTTGACCACTGCAACTGTACTTTTGGTGTCTTGTCAAGCCACGAGGGTTGGTTATGCTCTGTGTTAATGGTGCTTCAGGGATGCGGCAGCCCTGGAGGTGATGATGAAACAACACCAGGAGCTGAAAGCCAAGATAGATGGCCGCAGCAAGACCATACATCAGTGTGCGGATCTGGGGAAGATCTTGCTAGCTGCGGGCAACCCCGCCGCTGTGGAGGTCTGGCTAGCCAACAATATCACGCATTATAATTACAATCATAATCACAGATGTCCTTAAAGACGTATTGACCTTTTGTCAAACCCTCGACTGTGTAATTTCCTTACCTCAATGTAAATTCTCAAAAAATCTTCTATTGCCCGCGGACCAGAACTAGATTATTATTTTCATCCTCCATTGACTTCTGAAGTTTCTCATACTTACTGGTAACATGTATTCTACTGTCTCTACTGGTAGCATGTATTCTACTGTCTCTACTGGTAGCATGTATTCTACTGTCTCTACTGGTAACATGTATTCTACTGTCTCTACTGGTAACATGTATTCTACTGTCTCTACTGGTAGCATGTATTCTACTGTCTCTACTGGTAGCATGTATTCTACTGTCTCTACTGGTAGCATGTATTCTCTGGTTACTCAATATTTCTTTTTTAAGATATGTTTATATTTTGGATTCACTGAAATAGACCATAAATAAAACAATAAAATGCTGTAATTTGAGAATACATACAGTACATACTGACATTGGAGAGGGCGATCAGATGCAGACGTGTTAAAAGTATGTTTTGGAGAAACTGGGGAAGTCAGCGGCAAATGAATACAACAAGGAACTTCTGATCTAACTTCTGGTCTTTCTGGGATTAATTTATGGCGAGAGTCGCCGTGGAAGCTGCAGAGTCGAGGGTTTAACAAAATGTAGATTCCTCTTTAAAGGGTTCACTCTTCATCAGGATGGGTTGTGATAAGGAATCCTATGTGTCTGTCACTGCAGATAAAAGAGAACCTGGACAGCCTTCTAGCGAAGCAGAAGGATATGGCTGAAAAATGGGACAGGCATCAGGAAAGACTACAGCGCAGTAAGTAATAAATGCGGGGTAGAGAGTGGTGTGAGCCTATGAGCGCTGTAGTGGGTGGAGTAGAGAGGAATGCAAGCTGTTGAGCTCTCTAAAGACAGTTTTCAACACTTTCAACAAATCGACAAGCATCCCTTTAACATTACAAAAGGTTGTCGTGTTTAGTTAATGCGTAATTTTACCAGTTGGAACAAACAACACACGCTCACCGTGAGCACCATGAAATGCATTCACAGTACACAAAGCGTGTCTCCAGTGTGCGTTGGAACAGATTTGTGACTGGCCCCTGTGTCTGCTGTGGTCTCCAGAGCAGGAGATGTTCCAGTTTGCCCAGGAGACGGTCAAGGCGGAGGCCTGGCTAAAGGCCAAGGAGCCGCTGATCACTTCCAGGGAGGCGGAGGGTGGAGGGGCCCAGGCCCAGACAGATGAAGTTGAGCAGCTCATCCTCCGCCACGAGGCTTTCCGCAAGGCGGCCGTAACTTGGAAAGAACGCTTCAGCTCGCTACGCCAGCTTTCCGCAGTAAGCCCGACTGTAGATGAGTGTTTCACCCGTTAGGTTGGAGTCCCGGCTTCCGCACCGCTACAGGGGAATACTAACGCGGCGCGAGGGGTCCCGCTGGCGTACCGTGGGCAGGGGGCGCATGCCGCGGGTCTGCAGCATCGCGGGCTCCGGTCTGGCTCGTGACCTTTATTGCATGACGCGCACCATCGCTGGCGTGCTCTCCCATTTCTGCTCTCTCGCACCACTTTAATCTGCTTTTAAAGAACAACGTATGCAGTATTTCTGTTATTTTGGATGGACTATGCAGTACCACACCTCTGCCAGCAGGTTCTCATGTTTATGCCGTGATGTCGTGTGTTTTTAATTCCACTCCCTCAGGCTGAGAAGACAAAAGAAGAGGAGAAAAAGATGACCCCGCTCTCGAGCCGGAGGATGTTCCCCTTGTCATGCCTGATGCCCAGCCTTCCCTCCATCAGCGCTACCTCATCTCTCTGGAGGCCGACCGTTCAGGTCCACATTAAACCCGAGCTCACGCAGGCAGGTCTGGAGCTGGGGGCCACACCCCTGAGACTGGCCCCAACCCTAGCCACCTACAACCCCGTCCTGAACGGCTCGGGTTACCATGGGTCGGATCAGCAGGGCAGCGGACAAGGCAGTTCCACCTATCTTGGGACTGGAGGTGGAAATAGCTACCTGGGCTTGAACCCACAAAACAGTGGCGGAGAATCTTCGGGTTACCTTGGTATGAACAACCAAACTGCCGGGGGAGCAGAGAGTTCCGGGTACCTTGGACTGAGTACTGGCTGTTTGGGCACCTCTAGCCTACTGATGCAAAACTATAAAGGTATTGGGGGGTTGGAAGGGTCAGCTAGCTTATCTCAACAGCAGAGCACTGGATGTATGGGAAGCCCCAGCTATCTTCCCCAACAGCAAAACATGGGAGGTTCTGGGTATCTGGCACAGCAGAAAAACATGGGGAGTTCTGGGTATTTGGCACAGCAGCAAAACATGGGAAGTTCTGGGTATTTGGCACAGCAGCAAAACATGGGGAGTTCTGGGTATTTGGCACCGCAGCCTAATGTAGGGAGTTCAGGATATATGGCACAACAGCAAAACATGGGAAGTTCAGGATATTTGGCACAGCAGCAAAACATGGGAAGTTCAGGTTACCTAGCCCAGAATTACCAGGGCGGCGGGGGGCTGGGTAGTTCAGGATTGCTGGCACAAAATCACTATGGCAGTAGCAGTCTAGGTAGCTCTGGTTACTTGGCGCAGAGTGGCGGCATCATGGACCCTAAAATGGCCTACGCGTGGCAGCACCTGAAAGCCGACTTCGTGCAGCCCAGGATCAACCACATCCACAAGGCCGTGAACCCCCTCCTGGAGGCTAGCCGAGCTCAAAGGGAACAGTACGGGGACATCCCCATGGCTGACACGATAGGCCCAGAGTCGGGCCTAGACCTCCTCCACAACCGGCTCCAGAGGGACCCCCGCGGCAGCCGTTCGGACCCCCAGATGGACCACTTGAGGCGAGAGAGGGAGTACAAGCTGGGCAGACAGACCTCCAGCGAACAGGAGATCCAGGCCCGGCTGAACGAGCTGCCACTGATTGTCCGGCAGGAGCGCTACAGGAGGCGCCTGGAGAGGCAGTCGTCCAGCGAGCAGGAGGGCAGTGGCAAGCAGAAGCCGCAGAGACAGGACTCCAGTGACATGGAGGGCTCTGGGAAGGAGGGCTCGGACAAACGCTCAGCGTAAGTCCCAACATTCACACCGTTGGTTACCGCAGGAGTAGCTAATCACTGCTAAAAAAAAGTTATTATTATAAAGAGTTATTTTCAAAATTGCATTAACATAAAAAAGGCTGATATTTATACCAAAATAGGCTGTCTATCATGATTATTGGGAGAAACCAGGGAATTCTATGTAACCACCATACAGCTGGAATGGAATGATCCTTGTTTCATAACCACGTTGGGCGACGATTCGACTGTGAGATGTCGACATCAGGCTCCGAATCGTCGGCTAGTCGACTATTTGAGGTCGACCCTAACTTTCGCGCAGTTGCCCTTTTGACATGTTTGGCTAACTCTAAAGTCTGTTGTCACCGCAGGGAAAAGAGAGCTACCATGGCGGAGATTGTGGAGCAGGTCCAGGAGAGAGAGGCAGCAAGTGTGAGTTGAGCCTGCAGAGCAGAGCGCGTACACAGAGACACAACGGCCGCGTTTGTTGCTGTGCCTTTTCGAGTGACACGCTCTTTTTTTCCACCCCTGCCTCGTCTCAGGCCAAAGGAGAGCCATACCGGCCTTCCAGCAGTCTCTCTGCACCCGTGACTCGTTTTGACGGACGACCCCGCGCCCGAGACCGCCCCAAGCCCCGGAGGAGGCCCCGGCCCAAAGAGCCCGAGGAGACCCGCCGGTCCCGCTCCGCACCGGCCACCGGAGCCCCAACCACACCCCAGCCGCCTTCACACACTGCCCATAATGAAGGCTTCCTCTACCGCAAAAAGGCAACCACTTCTGACCTTGACGCACAGCAAAGGAGCCCCAACAGGTACTGTGTGTGGACTGCTGATACATGACACTAGAGGAAAACATGACGGGGCCTACATTAGAGAACAGCATGTCAAATTCCTTCTCTTAAAGAAAGTCATGCAATGGGGGGGGAGCTAATATATTGTCAGTTTTATTCGCTGGTAGGAATCATCAAAGTGTTAATGATACATTCTATGTATGTATATGGAACCACAATATAACAAATAAAATATTTAAGATATTTCTTCCAGAATTATTTAGGAAGTCATATTTTTCTCACAAAACAAAATCACGCTAAAATGATGGTCATTTCTTTTCCTATTTGTGTCTCACAGCAAGAGTTGGGTGAATGTATATTGCGTGTTGAACGAGGGAAAGATGATGTTCTACAAGGATGCTAGGAACCACGCCACGACTTACAACGGAGAGCCTCCCCTTGACCTGAGTCTATGCGTATTTGATCCTTCTGTCGGCTACAAGAAGAAGAAAAATGTCTTTGTGCTGCAGTAAGAATGAGCTCATTTTCACGGTTTTTCACAGATTTCCATCAGCGTCACAATATATCTGATCTCAGGAACTCTGCTACTCAAAACCTTCAAACCCCTTCGTAACCTTAAATAACCGGTTGAGGAGTTATTTTTTCTTCTCCATATTAGTCAAAGCCACACAGTAAAACACAAAAAGCACAAAACCCGATGATGTCTTCGACTTTTGGCAATGAAAGATTTATGCTGCTAACTGACAAATGCTAACTTCCCTAATTCTCTTCAACAGAATCAACGATGGAATTAACTTTGTATTCCACGCTAAAGACGAGGTAAGCCAAGTTGAAGTTAAATCAGAGGGAAGTGCTCCGTTTAGGGATGTGGCTGAGCGTTGCTCCGCCCTCTGTATAGATTTGTACGCAATATCTTATGGGCACAGATTACTGTCACAGTATACACAGTATATTATATATATAATTACATAAAAGTATATAATTGTAAGTCGCTTTGGATAAAAGCATCTGCTAAATGCTTAAATGTAAATGTATACGCAGTCAGAATACAGTGCGCTTGGTTCCATATTACCCACAACCCCCCAAAACGGCGACTTGACCGTGCCTTTCTCCCGGCTCTCGGCAGGACGACATGAAGGCCTGGACGTCCAACATCACCACCTGCATAGCCGAGCACGAGGAGATGTCCAAGTGGGACAAGCCGGGCATGTCCTCCACAGACCCCGACCGCTCCGAGCGCAAGGAGAAGTCCGAGGGGGACGCCGACGCCCGGTCCGAGAGGTCCGAGCTGGGGGAGGGAGAGGAGCGGTCCGAGAAGGAGCGGTCCGAGAAGGGCGACGGCTCGGAAAAGCTCGACACGTCGGAGATCGCCGACAAGGCGGACGGAGGGGCGGGCGGCTCCAGCACGTCCGGGCGGAGCAAATGAGAACGCTTCGTTTTAACATGACCCGGTGGCACCAGGAGGACGGAGAGACGGGATTTTTCTCTGCCCGCGGTGGAGCGGGGCAGGGACACGCCCTCGGACTGACTATTGTGACTGGGACAGACGGCTCTTTCAGCCCCTCTTCCTCCTCCTCCTCCTCCTCCTCGCCCAGGCAATACATCAGTGCTTGCATTGTGCCCTCTGCTGGTAGACGGGGGGTTGGCCCGAGACAGACGGGACAGACGAGACGGACGGACTCCGGTGAAGCGGTCGTGTGAATTGGTCACGTGTCACGTTCCATCAACGATCATTAATCTCTTGGAATCACAGCATCTCCCTGTATGTAACTTTGCTCTGTCTTACCCAGACGACCCAAGAAGACGTGAATGAAATGTTTCACAATATTTAAAAAAAAAAAAAGAACAAAAAATTATAACAATAATAATAATAATAAGAGTTTTTTTGAAGCAATATACTTTTTTATTTCTTCTCTTTGTTAGAGAAAGAAAAAGGGGAAAGGAAACGAGAGGTAGTCGAGAGTACAAGCTCTGCGATTCGTCCCACCCACTCGAGCTCCTATCAGGCAGTTCCACACTAAACACATCTGTATACTACACATAATGACATCTGATCCCGTCACATGGTAGTGTGATGGTTCATATCAATGTTATGGAATGCTGGTATTACCGCCCGAGTTTAAAGCTGTTAATCAATGCAGATTTCACCAGAAAATGTTTCTTTGGTCGGTTACTTTTTTTTTCATTTTGTCCACGGACCCATGTCAGCGAACATGGTTTTCAGCGAGAGAGAGAGAGAGAGAGAGAGAGAGAGAGAAAAAAAAACATGAACCCCAAATGTTCAAAGTGAAATGCTCAAAAACAACAACCCAAAGCCTGCGCGACCCGATGCGTTCGTCTACATTACACATCGTAAAAATCAGAACATTGCATGAAAGTCTATTAGTGCACCTGTAACACGTATTGCCTTTATTTTATGTTCTTGAAATGCGTTGACCAGTCTTGAGATTGCAATCATTTAATGTGAGTGGGAAAAATGTCATTTGCTTACACTGTCCACTTCTTAAAATCCAGAGGTAAGTTTAAAAAAAATGTCTTGTCTTAACTCTAAGCATGAGAAGGGGGGGGGGGTGATTTTTGGATATACGTAGAGAAAGTACAGAGAAAGTACATTATGAAGTTGTATGATCTTATTTGTAACATATTATTACAATATATTTTCGGAGGATTGTAGCCTAATGGTTTCACCGTTGAATTTGTGGTGCCCGAAAAATGTGCTTCAGGCAGAAATCATACACACGCACACACACACCTACATACACACACACACAAGATCTCTCAAGCCGATGTCCTCGTCCTAATTTAAAGAAATAAGTTATTGGAATTTCTCAGTCAGAGGAGAGTTAAATGTAAAACTGTCATGAGTCAAGTCATAAATTGTATATACCTATCTTTGTATGTATACCGATAAATTTTGTGCTCTAATAAAACAGTACTCTGAACTAAAATGGGTAAAAATTTAAACATTTGTAATAATCTACATATGTGAAATAAAAAATCATCACTCAAATATAATATAAATGTTTATTCCATTTAAATGACAAATATGCAAATTAGGATTCACTATTAAATATTATAGTGTATAGTACGCCAATATCTAGCTGCATTAAACATTTTACCAGGGAAGAGAGTGTGCAGAAAAACTTACTGTAGGTATGAATGTTGTATTTTTCAATGCCTACTATTTATTTAAATAGGGTTGTTATTAATGAAAGAGTCCCCCTCCCCCCAGCGCGACAACCCCACACAGCCCAATCGAATTAGTTCACAACAGAAAAACAATGTATTTCCAACCGACTAACAGTGTAATCAGTTGGAAGTAAACAGACAACAGACACTAAAGTAGCACAGACAGTTCAGTACATGTTTTTCTGGATAATGTAATCATTAATCATTAATTCAGTTGGTCAATGTAATACATATTTAAATTGAAATACATATGAACTTGTTTTAAAAAGACACTATTTGGCTGTTGCATCTGATTAGTGCATTTTTAAACATGTCAAATAGCTGCTCAAATTTGTAAAATGGATATCTATAGTCTAAGTCTTCCATGTTTCCAACAGACTATCAGTATTTATAATCCTATTTTGACCTGTAGCAGTAAAATCACTGACTCGAATAGGTGTCTGTGTATATGTCCCTGTTACTGCAGACTTCACATTAGACAAAATGACAGTTGATAAGCTAAGTCACGGTGTAAAGGTTATGCTGATTTGTCAACTCACATGTTCATTTTCAGTGATTAACGTTAGTGCCATGTTGTGCATTGTTGCTGAAAGAGTGATTTGCATCAGTAAAGAAATTGATGTTGAATTTTACTTGAACCTCCTCTGACAGTCTGTTGTTGCAATACATCCTTATCTTTGAAATAGGAGCTGTAGTATTTTCATTTGTCTGCAATGGTCCTTACACGACACACTGCTTATGGCAGATATTTAGCCCACATCTCCATGTGTGTTTAAGTGTATCCATCCTGCTATTTTAATAAAAACTCACAGGCGATTCTTCACAGTATGTTTTAAATACTGTTATATGTTATAAGGCAGCGTAAATACTGACTGAAGGAAAAAGATATTATGTGAACGTTTTTCTTTAATGGATGGTCTTACAGTGTTTCTGTCTTTGTTACCTTATATTACCACCTGCTGCTATGACATTAAATAAACTTCCAAACTTGCTGCTGCAAACTTGATGTGGACTTAATGTGGACCCTTGGAATGCCCACTATTGGTTTGGGTCATAGTTACACTATTAATTTAAATGACCTATTCCTCATATTGAATTGGTTTATGTTATGCATTGCGGATATCTTGTAGAGAACTGGTTTTCAAACCGCCCAAAATCTTGCAAGATGATTTTGAAATATTTCTTCCCTTTTTTTAATCAATTCATTGATTAGGTTTTTAGCTTTAATAAAATGTTTATATATTTATATGATACGTTTCTATAATATTTTAAGTTATTATTTTAGCCATAGACTACATTTGTGTAGCAAAAAAAAAGTATTTCATAGCTCGTAAACTATTAAATACTTTTTTTGGGGCATCCTGGGTCAAACATTTTTATAACCGCTGTTTTAGAGAATACTAGGTGAATCTCAACTCAATAATAGATGCTAATAATGAACTTTTAATCATCTCTCCAAAACAATGTGAAGTTATGGGCAACACTATTACTTTTGAGTAGCTATATTGTCATGAACACCAGCATTATCATCAGGTAACCGTAGCATTGATTTACACAGCGTCGATTTAGACGTCCACTTCCATGTTTTCTGTTTTCAAGCCTTGGTGCTTCCTGTCTTATGGAACAAATATTGTGGTTCCCACTGTACGTCAGGTGTACAAGTAACGTGCAGATTATGAAATTGTTGTGTAAACGCACCCGAATGTGTAGAAGTCTAGAAGTCATCATAATTGTCCTTTTTTTTAATAGAGAAACTGTCCTCCATCGTAAAGGGTAAAGGGAGTTTAGCTCCCTTTTAAAAACCGGGACAGAGTAAACCTACAGTACATAATGTAAAAGGATATCAACTGAAGGACTGGCCTTTTACAAACTGTGTTTAAGTTGAAGGGTTAAACAAATGCTTCAGGTCAGTTTGTTTGAGATGCTTCTGTACATTTGGGATATATGGGACATGGTACAGTACATACAGACATTTTTATGCTATAATTATGGCTAAAGCTGAAACTCATCAGTACGTGCAGTTTTCGATCAAATCTGAGTTGAAAAGAGGAAAGCTGCTGCTGATAGTGATGATGATGATGATGATGAAAAAATAATGAAAAATGAGATATTATGTTTTAGCACTAAAATAAAACATTAGTGGTGATGCAGGGTCAAGTACAGAAACATGTGTACAGTATTGCACAACGTCTGCACAACTCAATGTATGTTTTAAGAATGTACATTTGAAATTGGATTTGTTTATTGAATTTACTGAGTAACATCTAAAAATATGTCTGTGGAAATATGGTATTGTCTCATAAACTCTTTTGTGATTGTCTTTCTCCCCCCCCCCCCACCCCCCAATCTCTGCTGTAGGTCTTAAGCAGAGGCCTATATTAAAAAAATCAACATTTTCCCCGTTTTCTTCTCTTTTATTAGTACTAATAATAACAACATATGACCTATATGTAGGCACATTGGTCTGAAAGTTGTGATGACGTGGCAAATGTCACAAAAGTGAGTGCGTCCAGGCACAGGCAAGCCTACCTAATTGATAGGATTTGCCTTAAAGGCCATGCGTTGGAAATTAGGAAGGAACCAGGTGAGAGAGCGTCTGCGTGAATCACAGCTTAAAAGGGGTTATCGAGAAAGCCATCCAAATATATTGATATGATTTTATGTCAGAACGTCCACAAGGTGGAGCCAAAGGTTAACTGAGTGGAATGGCATTTTCTGCTAGTAGACACACCTACGCATGCGCGTCGGAGAACTTCTTTAACAGAGTTTATGGTGCGTTACACTTCAGCAACCAGTTTTGGCCGATAAGAGGGCTTCTTCCGCAAGACAAAAAGCGAGCTGTTTTGGTCAGGTTAGCAGCAGTAGCGTTAGATTAAATAGTTCGCTTCCTGAAATGGCCAGCTGGGGAAGGGTTTCTGCTGTCCTACGAAACTTTTTGAAGAGGCCTCGGACTCTTGCCGTGGTGGGACTGCGTCGTGCTATCATCCCGGGTGTGTTGGGTTCTTTAGTCGGGACTGGAGTGATATATTACCACTATGCCTCCTCTAGCAAGAGTCTACCCTTCGCCGTCCACGCAGAAGGAGAGAAAGTAAGACACCTGCTTCATGTTTACTATGGTTAAAATACAGCAGAAAGTGGGATCGCTAACGAAGATAGTCCCTGGTACAATGCCATTATGAATGTTACATTTCATGCAAATGACAGAGTCGCACCTTTTCATTAGTTCTAAACAGTACGAAGGACCTAGAAGCCAGAATGCTAACGTTACGTCCATCAGAGTCTATCTATCCCACACACACTACAGTGGGTGCAACGCTACTGTACTCTATGAAAGCATTTATCAGCATGATCAGGGATAAATTCACATGTTATTGTGTTGTTTGTTGTCAGGATAATGCAGTGCCCCACATATCCACCAGACGCATCCGTTTCAATCAGTTCGCCTCAGTCGTGTACGAACAGGAGTACTACATGACGCCAAGAGACTTCCTGTTTTCGTTGATGCTGGAGAATGTTGACCGTAAGCATCGATTATGCCAGAGACCTTTTGGGGCTTCAGATGAGGAGACGCAGATTGACGGGGATCAGTCGCAAACAATACTAGGATTTAGATTGATACAGACAACAGGGCCTTCCTTGTGCTTTCAAGCATTGTTAACTTAACAATAAGCCGGTGTTCTTGGGTCACACAGTCAAGGACACGTGTATGTATAAGTATGTAGTAGCTATGTGTTAGTGTTATTGTGGTATTGGCCATTGTGTTATATTGACTGACTTTAACTGTGTTTTTGTCTCATGTAGGAAAGCTGCACACAAAAGTATTATCCAAAAAGGTGCGTCGTCATTGTCGGTGTGTGAAGCGTTGAAACACAAAATGCGTACAATTCCGTTTAAATGGATGTTTTGTTGGTGATGTGTTTTTGCAGGAGATCGATAAAATGATGGCCTCTGCGTCTCGAGCACAAGGGAACACCAACCTGTTCCGAAACTTGGGAGATAACGGTGAGCTAGCAGCCTTGTCCAGTTGATCCAAGAGACAAATGTTGTCGACAGTAGTCGAATCGTGTCAATGTTTCCTTGTCAAGCGCACTGTAATGGTAAGGCCCAGAAGCAGTGGGCTAGTTCCAATACAGTAAACGCACGGTCTGCCAGCGTCTTCTCAGCAATATCATAGTGTTTTGTTCTTTGTGTGTGTGTGTGTGTGTGTGTGTGTGTGTGTGTGTGTGTGTGTGTTGCAGGCCTGATATCCTACACAGAATACCTGTTCCTGCTCACTATCCTGACCAGTAAGATTTTGGTTTTCCCAAACCTGGCATGTGCGGTCTGGGCTGGCCTTCCTTTTCTTAATTCAAGCGATGAAATCAAATTCACCGTGGGATTCATGTGATTTTATCTCTTTGATTAGTTTAAGATTTAGCTTTTTGTGGAATGTACATTTGCCACTCCTCGGTTTGTACCAGGAGCCTTGTGGGTGAAACCACCGGGTTTTGCTTTGAGACTCAGACTCAGAGTGCGTGCCCCTCCCCCCCACCACAGTGCCGAGTGGCCCGCACCCATCTCTACCCCTCCCCCTACGGCACTAAAAGCCACGTGTACTTTCGTGCACAGCAGTTTCGGAACATAAACGGCGAGCTGGGGGTGGGAATAACACAACTGAGTGTTACCTTTTTATTAAAACATGGTGCAAAGACTACACCCAGATAACAGAGAATGCATTGCTATTTCAGAGCCGCGCACAGGATTTCATATCGCTTTCAAAATGCTTGATATCGATGGCAATGAGCAGGTGGACAGAAAGGAGTTCCTGAAGGTAAGCATCCCATGTCATCGATTAGGGGGTTGTCCAACATTAAAGCAGCAATCCATATGTGGATTTGTATATTTGAATAGCCTGTAGACCCAGGGGGTCTGTTGTACTGCGCAGCTATTGGTAATGTATGAAAGTAATGTGTTCCATGTTCACAATCAAATGTCACAACACTGCCACCCTTTTTAATGCTGCCTCAAGTGCTGAAGCCCCTGGGACTGTAAGTATGGACCAGTGGCTCCACGCCTTCCAGGTGAGGGAGCATTGTACTGATACGTTCCCGTGTGGTTTGGGGGGGGGGGGGTTGGCATTCGGTTTCATACCATCAGCC
>JAODLI010044466.1:0-17374 GCA_027575585.1 Percopsis omiscomaycus
ACACACATACACACACACACACACACACACACACACACACACACACACACACACACACACACACACACACACACACAGACACTTAGACACTTAGACACTGTGTTTATGTCTACCTGTCTATCTTTCTGCTCGTCTGTCTGTCTACCTGAGCGATGGTCCTATCAGGACAGAAGCTTCGGATCAGTAGAAGTTTCCTGAAGGCGTCAAGTACTTCCTGGTACCCATCAGGTAGTGGGGTGTCCTCAGGAGCTGGTTGGTCGAACCAGTTCCTCCACGCCCGGTCATTGCGGCTGATCTGGAATACACACACACACAAGATGCTCAATGTGTTTTAGTTCTGTGTTTTATTCTTTAATTTCTTATGTTTTCTTCCAATTATGTATTATCTAATTTTTCTGATTCAGATGTTCCTGGTTCTTAAGAGTTCTGGTTCTATGTGTTCTGGTTCAGGTACCTGTGAGAGCAGATGGCTAAAGTGTGGCAGGTTCGACAGTTGAACCAGGTTGAGCCAGGTCAGGTCCAGGATCCAGCGCCGTGGTTTGGGTTCAACTGAGTTCAGATCCAGAGAAGCCCCACCTAACATGCCAGGATGTTAGAACCAGGAAGTAGGAGAGGCGATTTAGATAAGAAGAACAGAGGCAGACAAGAGGACGGTAAGTGCAACAGAGGAAGGAGGAAGACCTTTGATGAAGGTGTGGAACTCGCTATGGGAGATGTTGTGAGCCTGCAGGTCCATCTTCAGCGCCAGCAGTAATGTGAAGAGAAACTTATCTCCTTCATACAAACCTCTGGCTGTGTAGTTGTACACCTGAAGGGAGGAGAGGAGTGGTGAATTCAGATACTAGTTTGTGCAGCGTATATGTAATCTGTGGGAGAATTCTGATTTCTTATACTTTTCCCTGTCCGAGGTCTGGTTTTGGTTCTTTTCTCTCTAATCTAGTCAAGGTTGTGTGGCTGGTCTACCAAGTTTCCAGATAGGTATGTTACCAATGCTGGACATCGGGAGCCATAACTAAGATAATATTATCTGGAGAGATGTATTCTGTCACCCTGTGCCATAACTGACCTTCTCCCTCTTTCTCTCTGTTTAGCTTATCCCATTTCTGTACTCTATCTATATCTATATATATCTCTATCTATATATGTTCTGTGTCTACTTATGTTCTCTGATAAAGCACCGTGTATGTATTCTGTATTCTTTCCTTGATCAAGCTAATACATTACTCACTTTAATCAGAACTGGACTCATTATATTATACAACATTATCCTCTTTCCAAGTCTTTCCAATTTGTATTTCACTAAACTTTAATTTTACAATATAACAATACACAATATATCAGGTTGAACAGATAGTTTGGCTCCCTCAAAGGAGGCTTTCAGACCTCAACAATCACTACACAAATAAAACTATTTTTTTAAAGCACCACCTGCTGGGTGAGGAACTCAATGATGCTGCTGATGCGTTTGGAGGTGACATGCGACTTGGTGGAGCGTTCCAGAGATGAGTCGAAGAGTCCCAGGAACTGACGTAGAGACGTCTGGTACATGATGTTCACCAGAGACATCTCCACTATCAGGAAGTAGAGAATACTGCCCCTGGTGGCCACAGGACGGTACTCCTCCCTCACATGAGTGATCTTTATTTCTGTCTCCGCTGCTACTGACAGCTTCTCACTGACCTGAGAAGAGAGGAGAGGGTTTGTGCTGGATGTATTTATAATTCCTAACAATGAATCTATGAAGGAGACCCCTAACCCTGTTAAGATAGTTACCTCCTGGGCCGTTGTCTTAGTAACCTGCAGGACCTGGATGAGTGACAGGTCATCCACCAGAGAGCCTTGCGTGCTGCTTAGCCTGTTCAGAAGGTTCGTCTCAAGCTCCTGCATTCTCCTCTTGTTCGAAGTCACCTCCTCCATGAGACGCACTCGCTCTGACTCCAACTCCTGAGAGAAGTGAGTTACTAATTGACTGCCTAACTAACTACAGTAACTACTGACGAGTTAACTCTGTCTCTGGCTGGTCACATGGGTGTTCTTACAGGTTTTGCTGTAAAACTACTAACTAGCCAACCAACTAGCTAACAAAATAGCTAACTAACTAACCGGTTTCTCCAGCTAGTCTCAGTACCTGGTCTGCAATAACAGAACTAACAAACAGACTAGTTTAACCTGCCAGTTCTTGGTCTAACTAACTAACTAGTTAACAAACTAACTAACTAGTTAAAAGATTAAAACCTGTTTCTCCAGCTGGATGACTCGTCCCAGCAGCTGGTCCTCTAGACCTCGCTGTGTGACGGTGAAGTCGACCACAGACGTCTTGGCGTTGACTTCAGGACTGTAGGCCGGGTTAGACAGCTTGGTGGTGATGTACAGACTAAAGCCTTTCATCACATCTACCTCTTTATCTCCTACCCTCACCTGTAGGCGAAGAAGAGGAGAGGAGAAAAGGTTTGCTGCACTCTTACTCTGCATACCACAAAAATTCACATTTAATGCTAGTTTCAGGATGGCACAGTTACCACGGCCACCATTGTAAGACTAATGCAGGACTATAACCATGGTTACCAGCGAGTAGAAGGATGTCCTACTTTATAAGTGGATCCAGACTTGATGAAGTTCTTGTCCAGGATGTTGTCTAACACTGGATCCAGCTCCTCTCCCACGTCCTCCAACAGCAGAGGGCGCCCCAGAGACAGACTGTCCTCCAGATGGGTACGGAAATACTTGTGGTTGAGAGATGTCACCTGGTGACGAACAGAAGATGGCACTGCTGTTCATGAGAGACTATAATCTGTCTCCTTCACTGTCCAGAGTTCAGTTCAGTTCAGAGGTGTTTCTCTGTGTGTGTGTGTGTGTGTGTGTGTGTGTGTGTGTGTGTCTACCTGTAGCTGGTGGTCTTTCTCTCGGTTCTTGATCCAGACTTTGCCCTGGCCCTGCGGGTCGATGAGAAGGGGGTAGCGAGAGGACTTTGTCACGACGATGCCATTCTGTACAGACAGCTCGTCGCTAGGCAGACCCTGCAGAGACCACTCCCCCACTGTAGTGCTGTCCACCAGGAGGCCAATCAGATTTAGATCCTGGACAGGAAGGGTTTGGTTGGACCAATCACATTCATATACTAATTAGTAGGTTTGTTAGGCCTCGCTAAGGTTTGTTAAGCAATTTTAGCACTACAATTTGTTTGTCATTTCACTGGGCACTCAGTTAGTTCGTTTTTCTGTCTTACGGTGCTGTGGGGTATGTGGTGGTTTCTCATGTCTTTCCTCCAGAGCTCCAGCAGGAGGCAGCGGTACTCCTGGTTGAAAGGTCCAGCATATGACAGGAAACCAGCGGCCAGCAGAACATCTCCTACCAGGTGACGCATCTGCGCCTCAAACAGCCCATTGCTCTCTGTCCAACGTATCTAGACACACAAGTGGGAGAGGGATGGATGTCAGCCTTCAGGAGAGGAGAGGAGAGGAGAGAACTTCCTATCCTACCTTCTCTCCTCCTAGTCCCTGGATAAGTGTCGTAGCGTTGGACATCTTCTGTCTACAGAGCTGAGCGTCGTCCTCAAGGTCTTGTTTTTCTTTCATAGCAGCATCATACAGGGCCTAACAAGAGAAGAACCAGGGAGTGTGTGTTCGCTGGATGTTGAGAGTGGGTTCAGGTGATGAGTGGGTGTTTATTGGGGCAGCAGAGTGGGGTGGCGGTTAGCCTAACACCATGTCGTGTTTGTGTACCTGCACAGCATCTAGCTCCTTCTGTTTACTGTCCAGTTGGTCCTGAGCGCTAGACAGTTCAGCCTGGGCTACAGCCAGCCTGGCTTCCTGGAGGGCAAGGTTAGCCTGACACACACACACACAGATAGACAGTTAGTCTGCATACTGTACATGTAGCTGTGTGTGTGTGTGTGTGTGTGTGTGTGTGTGTGTGTGTGTGTGTGTGTGTGTGTGTGTGTGTGTGTGTGTGTGTACACCTTGAGAGGCAGGACTTCCTTGTTGATGGCGTAGAAGTCCACCATGGCCAGGGTCCAGGAGCAGAGGCCAGCCACATTGCCACAGATCCTCTTGGCGCTCTCCAGGTTGTAATCCTCCATATCTAGGTATGGAGCCAACAGCTCCACCCCTTCCTCTGTTATACTGTCCTATAACATCACACAATATCATACACAACCCAAACTACAATGTGTGCATGTATCAATGTTTCTGTGTGTGTGTGTGTGTGTGTGTGTGTGAGTGACCTTGCTGAAGGTCAGCAGCATGGTAAGGAAGCCAGAGTTTTGCATGAGCTTCATGGCCTCAGCCCAGGAAGGTCTCAGACACGCCCGCTCAGGGTCAGGGGCCACTGGATCCACCTGGTGTTAAGGACGAATGTTAAGAGGGGTGGGGTTTGGTGTAGGGAGGCGACAGGGTGAGAGGGCAGACACACCTTCCTCTGGAAGAGCAGCAGCACGGCGTCCATGATCCTCATAATGAGGTGAGGGGGTTTGCCCAGCTTCCTCACCGTGGCGATGTCCGCCGGCTTAATGGTCTGCAGCGAGAGACACACAGGAGCTGAATGCGCTGTTTGTGAATACACAGTAGGGGTGTGTGTGTGTGTGTGTGTGTGTACCTGCAGGGCAGCCTCTGCGGCCTGTAGCGCAGGTTTGGCTGCTTCTAGTTTCTTTTCGGCAACCGATTTATCTGCTTCTATCTCGTCGACGATGGCCTGGGCCTTGTCTTTAACCTGCTGGACCTGTCTCCTCACCTGAAGGAGGAGAGGAGGCTTTTGCTTACTTCAGGCCAATCAGGCGCCAAAGGAGCTTGAAAGACAGAATGTTGTATGATAGGACACAAGACTTGAAAGGTCAGAGGTCATATGAGAGAGCTGGATTGTGAGTGGCTGCCATTGGGACCTTTTCAGCCGCCTGGGCCTTCGCGGTGACCTCGTGCAGTACCCCGTCTGCCTTCTGGGAGGCAACAGAGAGCTCCTGTTCCTTCACTACAAGCTCTTTAGACAGCTGGTTCACTGACTGTTCAGCCTCCTTTAGCTTAGACAAACCTGAAGCAGAAGGAACATCCACTAGTTAGTGGACTTGATTTTACACTTCAGGATACTTAAGGGTATATGTGTGTGTACCTGTCTTCATGCGCTCGGCTAGCATGCCAACCTGAGAGATCTTCTCAGAGTAAATCATCTTATAGCTGTCGATGAAGGACAGGTAGGATTTGGGCGTGACGTACGTCTGTCGGCGGAAACGTTCAAAATACTCTGAACACTTTTCCGCTACAAGGTCCTAAAGAGAGAGGGGTTCGCTCTGTTAGAGCTGCATGCCTTACAATGTTCTACACACATCCCATGCTAGGGAGTTAAAAGGTGCATTACGAAAACATTGATGCTTTATGTCAGATTTAACCACTCAGAGGTGTTTTATCCTACGTATCATAACCATAAAGAAAGATAGTGTTCATTTAACACTTGCAGACTGTAGGGGGTTGTTACAGATTGTGGTTTTACGATAATTTACACAAAAATAGAATTTTTGATACTGTAACTTCAATGATGCTGAATTTGCTTTAACAACAACATCAGTCAGGCAGGCATACCTGGAAGGTTCCCATGGTAACCACTACACTCTGCCGCACTTCCTGTGAGCAGCGTAGGTCCTGGTACTGAGACAGGAAGTGATGTGATACGGCCACCAGGGCGTCGCATGGCCAGCGCTGGAACCAGTCTACTGTACAGCCGGAGATCAGCCCGGGAAACTGAAGGGGATAACAGCTGTGTTGAATTAGTTTTTTGACCTATGGCCCCAATAAAGATTCATAGCTTGTGACAAGCACATGCTCCATGGAGGGGGGGGGGGGGGGTTAGAAACTGTAAACCATTTACACAATAGCAGTTATTACAACCATATACATCATAGCAAAAAAGTGATTCCATTCCAATTCAATACATATTTTGTGTCTCCTGACCTTTAAGGCTCGCGTGCGGAACTTCTCTCCGACAGGCGAGAAACAGAGCACGACGTGAAGGTTGCTACGGACACGAGACAGGAAGTAGTCGTAGAGGTTGTCGGGGGTGGGCGGGCGGCGGGGATGCTCTTTCTTCATGACGCCGATGAGGTCCTGGAGGATGTCATCAAGCTCGTCACGAGGAAACAGGTTGGAGACCTCCCCGCTGGACAGAACATTATTCATATACTCTGTAGGGAGGGGGTTAGACAGTGTTAGAGACAGACAGGAAGGCAGGCAGGTTGAGAGACAGCGAGATATACAGACGGGCAGTGATGGGAAAGTTCACTTTCTACATGAACTAGTTCAGTTCACAAATTTTAAAATGAACTATTCAGTTCATAGTTCATACTTAAAAAAAAACAAACTAGTTCATAGTTATTTTTTTCCATATGTTGCTGCGACCTATTATTTTTCAAAATTATTTGTCACCTCCATGCAGCTTTTTGTTTTGATGACGCATGCGGCAGTGCAACACTGGTGGCTGGTGTTGCCAGATAGCGTGTTTTTTCCCCTACATATTAAGGCCTGTTTACGGTGTGTTTTAGCCAGGTTTTCGCATGGAAGGCTCTATAGAAATCTGGCACCCTATTGAACGAAGTTAAACTGAGAGAGCGTGCCGTTCACAGACACCAGAATGAACGAGTTCACAGTAACGTTCATCAGGCAGTAATACAATACGTTCAGTTCACGTTCACCCGAAATATGAACGAGTTCATGAACTATCGTTCAATGAACGCGTTCAGGCACAACACTGCCGACGGGTACCGAGAAAAGCCTCTTCTTTGATGTGGTTGTCAGTAAAGATGAAGGTCACTCCTTTTCCTTGTTGACCAGCGATGCGATACAACGCCTTCAGATCCTCCAGAAGATTACTGCTACCGTACGTCCTACACACACACACACACACACACACACACACACACACCATCATAACGCTCTGTATTTAGCCTGTTATATTACGTGCAGTGTTTGGGGTAACGCATTACAAAGCAATGCATTACAGTTATATCATATTACAGTTACTAATCAAATGATTATTTAGTTACTATTTTCTGTGAAGTGGTCTTTGGGCTGTTTTTTTTGTGGTATTATTTTATTAAAGAGCATAAAAGAAAGATCTTGTGCATGTCCTCCTTATTAGGATATGGATTTGTGCTGATATTCAGGCATATAATATGTAAGGTTTAACGTCAAATTGTTACGTGAAAATGCATAATGCATCTCAGGCGATGTTGCAGATAACGTAAAAGTAATGTAACGAGTAGTGTTATTACTTTCTACAGGGAGTAAAGTAATACATTACATTTTAACAAGTAACGACCCCAACACTGATTATGTGTGCATGTACTGTATGTATAAATACTAGTGTCTGAGTGTGTGTGTGTGTGTGTGTGTGTGTGTGTGTGTGTGTGTGTGTGTGTGTGTGTGTGTGTGTGTGTGTTTGTGTGTGTGTGTTACCTGGTCAGTGTAATCTGGAAGGTCTGGTATCCGGCGATGAATGACGCCAGTCTGGTCAGACTCTGTTTTCCGGACCCACCCACCCCGACCAGGAGGGCGTGGCTCCGGGGCGTCTTCAGGATTCGAGAGATCTTCACCAGGTGCGTCATCGCATCCTGTGATTGGACAAAACACATTGAGACTTCAGCCAATAGAAGTGGAGACAGTCTGATACCAATAGAAATAGAAACAAATAGAAACGAGTGTAACGAGGAATATTACAATCCATTAACCTGACAAACCCTATGGAAAAAAATTGTGAATTATAAAGAATTAAAAACCATTAAGAATCGATGACTTGTACTTATTTCTATCAATTTTGTTGCCAAAGTTCATCATAAAATTATTCCTCAAATTACAAATTTACATGAGCAAATTATTGAAATCAATAACTCACATAATGAATACATTAAATAATTCATGTTTTTTGAGGTAAAGTGAACATTTCAGATGTTCGATACCTTGAAGAAGACCAGGTCCATGGCCCCGCCCCTCACAGCCTCATTGTACTGTTGCTGGAACAAAGACAGACGCTCCGCCAAAAAATCCAGTGACGGGATTGGCTCATAAACCTGTCAATCACACCATAGAAACTCTGTGTGTTGGCCATGTTGATTTAATTACTAAATACATACTCTTCAGAGAAATGTGGGTGCGTATTGTTTTATTTATACGCTTTTTACTCTATATAAACTTTAACTCATTAATTTATAATGAATAAATTCAGTCCCACTTCATTAGGTTTTCATAAAGTTTCTATAAAAGCTTTAATACAGCTACGTTCACACTGCAAGCCTTACCCTGCGCTCACAACGGCAGAGACTTTGTCGCTATGAGTTGCTGAGTCACCGAGTTGCTGTCGCTACCATGCTCTGCCGGTGGCGACAAGCAGCCAGCTTGTGGAAGTTGTTAACATATTTTTTCAGGAGATGCATCAATCAATAAATGTAGCCTATACTATTTATTTTTTATGTTATATTTACATCATCTTTGCTATATTCATCGTGGAGTTGTTTGTTTGTATTTTCTTAAAGGCAGTCTATTACTGTATATTTTAATGTTTGTAGACTAATTGCACACATTTAGGGGCTAACAGGGATACCAATTAATCACTTTTTTTATCTGAACGGTTTAAATTTAGCTGATATAAAAGACCTGCTAACAGTCATTCAATTAGGTCATTTAGCAGACGCTTTTATCCAAAGCGACTTAATAATTACATGGTGCAGAAAGGGGTTAGGCATCTTACTCAAGGATGCTTACAGGTAGGTCTACTCTGGGGCTCGAACACACGACCTGCCAGCTGGGAGTCCAACACCTAGACCACTAGACTATCCTGCCCCATTCACATATGTTTTATCATTTCGGCTATTGGGGACTAAAATTCTATGGGAACTAAAGTTTATGAAAACGTTTCATAGCAAAGCATATAGTTCCTAAATAAGGCTAACCCCAATGCTAACTGTTTCTCTCAGGGCTACACCAATAAACTTGACCCAGAGGTTCACCTCAGCAAAAGTGTAAACTTCTCGTCGGCCACACTTCCCTCAATGTTTAGAGAACCATCGAGAGCTACATCGACAAGTGATGAACTTTCAACCTCCATTGGAACACAATGGATGTTTCGGTTCATACATTCATTAAATACAGAAGAGAAAAGATTTCATCCTGAACATTAGTGTGTGGACAATATGCTATTTAGGTAAGGATTTTAATATTTTTTATTATTACTCCAAATAATAATGAATATTTCATTAAGTCTTTCAAAGCAACAAATATAAAGTAGAAAACATTTCCATTAAAATGTGTAACTAATTATCCAGTGTGAAATTGTCAACCTTAGGAGCCTCCTGCTCTGCGTCATCGGGCTCCTCCCCCGTTGCCTCGGCAACGTCCCGCAGGAAGTCCACAAAGTAGCCGTCCTGCTGAGCATGCTCAGCCAGCGCTGTCCCATGATCCTCTACTGTGATCTGAGGGATTGTGGGAAAGAAAGATGGCTTGAGACACTCACACAATACACACACTATCACATCATATACACAAATCACACTATATAAGATACACACACACACACCAGTGCACACTTGCACTCGCACACACTTTAGACACACTCTTGCATGACACACACACACACACACACACAGACCTTGTGCATGATGGTTTGGAAGTTGTGTGTGTCGCTGGGGTCTGTGAAGCGATCAGCAATTACCCTGCTGCACTCATGGTGGAAGAGAGACACCAAGACCTCCTCACATGTACACACCTCTGCTCCTACCGCCAGTATACCCTGGCACACACACACACACACAGTAAAATACACAACACATACTGTACTTTTACACAGACAAACACAACCTTCAAGCACACAGGTCTCACAAATTTGATTAAATGAAGGATTGACTGATTTTCTCTCTTCTTTTTTATAATTTTTCAACTTTTCCACTTTATATAATGTGCATACATGTTTGATGATTGACTGATTGTAACTGGTTACCTGCCATATACGACTGAGGTCTCTCAGGTTGAAGATATAGTGAAACTTAGCTGGAGAAGGTAACATCTGAGAAGAGAGGAGAGGATGAGCATTCTATTGTATCCTAATTCTGTAAACCTCTGACGATCCAACAAGTTATGTTACGATCCGTTCCCTAGCATTACCCAATTAGCATTTTACGATATGTCATAATATGGTACAATATTTTACCGTATGTTACAATGTCACAATATATAATGCAGTATGTCACAATATATTATAATATAAAATACGTTACCGTCAATTTTGTTACAATTTGTTATGATATGCAACAATATGTTATGCTGTGATATGCTACAATTTGGTACAATCTACAATATTTTACAATATGTTCTGTACCTTGGCCTTGACGGCCTGCCAGATGCGTCGTGTTGTCGGGACCAGGGTCTCGGCCAGAGAGCACACCCCAGGAGAGAAGTCCCTCTCTGGGCAGAAGTAGCCCTGTGCCACCGTGCCAAAGATCTTGTCTATGGAGGAGTTGGAGGGCAGCGTGCAGTTAAAGATGGAGAACTTCCTCTTCAGGCGCTGGGGGATGTCGTTACGGCCACCACCCGGGTGGATCATGGCTGCCACCAGCTAGCACGAGATCATACATTATTATGGAGATTTGAAATGAAAATGACTACGGTGTGTGTGTACCCATGACAATGAGGGCGCTACAGTACCTGC
This sequence comes from Percopsis omiscomaycus, assembly GCA_027575585.1. Lineage (NCBI taxonomy): Eukaryota > Metazoa > Chordata > Actinopteri > Percopsiformes > Percopsidae > Percopsis > Percopsis omiscomaycus. The sequence goes on from JAODLI010044466.1 coordinate 10,678, forward strand.
ACGTCCACAATGGTGATAAAGTCTCCTGGGCGGTCCAAACTATAGAACCCACCCTGCTCCATCAACTGACGCACAATCTCATTGGTTATCTAAGGCAGAGACGGTGGGGACATAATATCAATCAACGGTCTGATTGGTTATCCATGAGAGAGTGGGAGGTTGAACTTTCTGAATACATTTGATGCCTTTTCTATTCCATTACTTTTGTATTATGTTTTTAGTAGGAAAACGCCTATATCTTCTATATCTTGAAAATGAATGAAGCAAACAGAAAATAAAGTAATATAAACATTAGACAGTTAAAAAGATGGGTCAAACCAAATCAGCTCACCTGGTCTCCCCACTCGTTAATAACTGGCATGTTGATGTCGTCGATGAAGACCGTCATCTTGCGCCCGGCCGGCGGGCCGTAGGTGGAGCCTACGCGCTTGTCGATGTAGCTCTCGATGGTTCTCTGGAACATGGAGGGCAGTGTGGCCGACGAGAAGTTTACACTTTTGCTGAGGTGAACCTCTGGGTCAAATTTATTGGTGTAGCCCTGAGAGAAACAGTTAGCATTGGGGTTAGCCTTATTTAGGAACTATATGCTTCATGTTTGAACAACTTGGAAAAAAGTTTACAGTATGCTTCTAATATTAACAACAAAAACAGAATTGTTTTCTAATACAATGGAGTTGTATCAGTATTGTATTGTAGAGGGGATAAAAAAACGGAAACAAATTAACTGAAAATCAACTCCAGTGTGTAAAATTCAACTCCATTGTGATGTATCAAGAAAAAATTGTTCACTCCATTGTTACAGTTACACGCTCTGTAGGGATGGGAGTAACGGTTAGAAAAGCGATTTTACGAGCGATTTTTAATATAGCTGCTCAATGAAGGCAAATGTAAGCTCTGCTTTTGTGTCACTAATCACCAAAAAATTCAGTATTTGACATTGTTAGAGGTGATCTGACCCGGTTGAGCAGAAATATGGAGGGAAAAGCAAGACTCAAATATAAACAGCAATATCCTCCACTACGTACCACACCATGCAACTAATACTCAGCTCATAATAAACATGCAGCAATCTTGTCTGTAGGGGCTTTAAAATAAAACCATACTGTACAATACACAGGTTCCTATTTAATGCCAGACCTTGATCATGACAGTCTTGGCTGTTCCCTGTTCTCCTATCAGCAGGACGGCTTTTCCTTGTTTTAGGATTGTCTGCATCAGGAAGTCCGTGCGCACGTTGTCCACGTTTGGGACCAGGATGGAGCTATAGTCTGGCACGTGATCCCGCGGGTAAATGTACTCCGGAACCTGGGTACAGATACAAATAGTAACTCAGCAAATAGATGGTAGGATATTAAAGGTATCATGAAAATTCAACAATATCAGGTTTCTTTACACCGTCGTTTTTAGAATGTGTAAAAAGTTGACTGGTTCTTCAAGACGCTGTAAAGAGTGTCTATCAAGAGCTGAAAGGGTTCGGCTGTACGGTAGCCTACAGAATATAGAAGCACTAAGCCCCACCCCAGCAGAATAACAGGGGTTAATGTTAATATGGTGTAATACAAAATAATACTGTTTACCTTGTTGGACCAGTGCTCCCATTCTCCGTGCTGGTTGACAGTAAACTCAAAGATGGTTTGGTCATCCTGAGTCTGGGGGAGGTCCAGAGACGAGGCCTTGGCCTGTGCACACACACACACACACACACACACACACACACACACACACACCCCGAGAGTTCAACTCCAAAACACACTGAATAATAATAACCTTCTATTAGATGATCCAGTCTGTAATGTGCGTGTGCGTATTCACCTTTAAGAAAGCCTCCATTTTGGCTCTGTCGTCTAGCTCCAGTAGAGCTCCCAGAGACCACATGACCGCAAACACAAAGAGACGACCCACGTAGCCATGACCGCCCTGCCTCTCCTCTGACGAGGAGGGGAGCAAGCCCTAGACACACACACAAATAAACACACACACACACACACATATAACACACAAGAGGTAAAACAAAAGAGTTTGACATCCCCACTCAAAAACCTGCTGTTACAATGAACTGACCAACAGAGGGCGACATGGTCCTCGAAATCCCATTAAAATACAGTAAAACTAACACGCTACCATTAACTTTTCATTATCAGTAAATAACACAAGAGTAAAACCACATTTACTGAGCATTTTGTTGTAGCAACATTTCTCACAATTTTTTGTAATTCCCCGTTTTATTTCATGGTGTGTTAAATTGATGTAATGTACCTTTAAAAGGTCAATGGTCTGTTTGATGTACATGCACTCCAGAACGTTCATCTTGGGAGACACAGCCGTCGACACAAAGTCAATCAGGTCCTGACGGAGAACACACACAAGAGAAATCACTCTCCTCTTTCCTCTTTCTTCACCTCCTCCACTCTCCCTTTCTCTTGCTCTCTCCTCCTCCTCACCTGATAGCAGCTGTTGAAGCAGGCTTGCAGGGCCCTTGCCTGGGCTTCTGGGAGGGTCTGGATCCAGGCCTGCAGCAGGGGTCTCCAGTCCAGCACTGAGGAGCTCATGTAGACCATGCCGTTACGAGACACGGTCGCTGGAGATGCATTGTCGATGTTATGGGGCTCGAACACAATCTGGAACGACCACAAAACATTCTGTGTATGAATACTGGGAAGGTCGGTGTTAGGATTTTATTAGTCCAGTACTTCAGTATAGAAGTCCAATCCAGACCACTAGCTCAGTCTAGTCAAGCCAGTTTAGTCCAGTCCAGTCCAGTCTTCTAGGTCTTATGTCTTAAGCCAGTCTAGTCCAATAGTTCAGTCCAGTAGTCTAAGTCTGGTCCAGACCTTGCAGCAGGGGGCCATGGGGATCCGGTCTCCGTTGGCCAGGGTCAGGGTTTTGTTGTCGTCCAGAACCGAGTTCAAGTTCTCGATCCAGATTGCATCAACTGGGCCATCCAGGACTATCCAAATATTTTCCCCCTAAACACAAAGATTTGTTTGTATTTTTACATCCCTTTGTGTGTGCATGTGTGTGTGTGTGTGTGTGTGCGCGTGCGTGCGTGTGTGTGTGAGTGCGTGCGTGTTGCACCTTCTTGGCTTTCAGGGTCTTTCTCCAGAGCGTGGAGAAGACTCCGTCTGTCCAGTCATTGGTCGAGACGTCGAGCGTTCCAAACATCTGGGCGGAGCTTATGGCTTTGGGGTTCATCCTCATCTCCCGGTGCGGGGAGCCACACCTCGTTAAGGCCTTCATTAAGGTGTGGATACAGCTGGTCTTCCCTGACCCACTGGGTCCTAGTGCCATCATGCCTGATGAGAGAACACAAATGCAGACACAAAAGTTCAAATGCAAAGACATGCACTAACATTATTACACAAACAGTATACAAAACACACACACACACACACCATGCCGTACACGCTGGGTCTCATAGAGCTGGACCAGTTTGAGGATCCAGGGGGGATGAGGGATCAAACCAGCCTGCAGAGTCTCTATGGAGATAGCCTCCTCTAAGTCTGGATAACCTGACTTATCTAGGACTGGAGGAGAGGAGAGGAGAGACGATGAGGATGTTTATTGTTCTTGTTGCCTATGAGATCTGACAGCTGATTGGTGGAGGTGAAAGAGAGACGTACCAATCCCAGGAAACAGGTCATTTATCAGACTCAGAAACAATGGTTCATCCTCATCCACCTGGAGGGAGGGAGGGAGAGAGAGAGAGAATATAGGATTTCACTTTGCTTTAAAGACCACCTATCATCCAATTTTTCAACTGAAATTTTGGACAGACTTCAAGATGAACAATACATTTTTATCATGCCTTAATGTGATATGTGGGATAGGTAAGAGACTATTGGGTACAATCCAGAAATTATGTCACATCTGGGGCAAAATCTGCCCCAGAAAAGTTTTCAGAGGGGAATTTTGGCTAAATCCGACATTACACAAAATTAGTCCAGCCCTTTGGGTCTCTTTAGACAACAAAACTGACCACTCAACTGGAAACACTTGAATCCTACGATAGGGAACCATTTGAAAGTACAAAATTGAGACCGACACGCACCAGTTTGGAGAGGTTCATGTCTCGGAGAACTCTCATAACGACGGTCCTCTCTGGTTCATCAGGAGATGTTCTCTTCACGGCTCCCAGCGTACGCAGAACCGACAAAATGTTCCGCAGACCAAAGTCATAGTGCACCTACACACACACACACCCACAAAAGTTTTCAAATATAATAATTACAACAAAAATTACCATTAGCATTAGTATTAGTCATAGTAATAGCAGTAGTGCTATTTGCAGTAGTAGTACCTGTTTGGACAGCTGCTCCTCACATAGCTTGTACAGGGTGTAGAACTTGCGGCTCAGGACCTGGTTGTCACGGAATCCAGCGCTGGCCAGTTTGACCCTCATGATGATGGCTCGGTCTGGGACCATCATGGCCACCGTCCTGAACTGGACCTTCAAGTTTTCTGGGAGCTCCTGACGGCCGGCATATCCGGGGTTCTGGATAATACCGACAATATTTAACAATATTTAACACGTAACTGTTTTCAAGTATACAAAGTATTTAAAGTATAAAGAACAAGTATTTAATTATATCCTCAGAATAATTTATTATATTTAGTATTTACCTAATAATTAGGCAATATATACCAGAATACCCAGTATTAGTACCCAGAATATAAAGTATGTCCTGCTTGCATCTGCGTAATGACGTGATTTAAAAAAATGATTCGGTGCTGATCTGAATTTGGATTGTTGGGAGGTCTTCTGAGCACCCTCTAGTTCAATGCAGCTCAACACACCAATCAGAACGAGGCTGGTTACCATGGTGAGGAAGATGCCGAACTCTGGGTCCATGTCGACGGAGTCTCCGTCGGTGAAGATGAACCGTGTCTTCTTGTTCTTTTTACACTGCAGCACAATGTAGATCTGTTGAGCCGCCACCGACAGCACCGGCAGCTCGATCCGGTTAAACTCATCAAAACAGCCCCATGCCCCCGACTGGGCCAGGCCTGCACACACAAACACACACACACGGACGTCACCACAACCACATCTTTGGTTTAAGTATTCAAATGTATGTCTCTCTCACTGACACACACACACACCTTTGTATATGCGACCCAGTCCTCTGTAATCCATCTGGTCAGAACAGTTGAACACGACAACGTATTTCCCCAGACAGCGCCCCATGTCTTTAGTGGTCTCCGTTTTACCTGTTAACACACGCACACACACACACACTCTGTGACAGTTTGTTCTGATAAGACACTGACAGTATCTGTTGTCGTGGTGACAGTGTGTTGACAATGTGTTGACAGTGATTGGGTCTCACCAGTGCCTGCAGGACCCGCGGGAGCCCCGCCCATGCTCATCCCTAACGCCTGGGCCAGCGTTATATAACACCTGTCAGGACAGAGCCAATTAACAATTAGCCAATTAGCCAGCGCCATACAATCCACTTAATTTAGTTAGTTTAGCGATAACATGCAACACCTATAGCATGGCATTGCTTTAATCCACCATTATGATCAGTGTGATGTATAGTCACTGTGTGCCTGGTCTGTCAGCTCCACTGACCTGTCTGTGAGTGGGGTGATGACCAGCCTATCAGAGCAGCCCAGGTACTCGTTGCAGTAGGAGAACTGGACGTCAGTGATACGGATCACACACAGGTCCTCATCCTCCAGGAAGTAAAACCTGGACTGTTTCAACCACTCGAAGTCTGACACCGAGCGCACGTTCATAGTCACCTGGCGCGCACGCACACACACACACACACACACATACCACGACATGGTCACAGCACAGAGGCATTATGGGTACTCACATATAACATTTGGTCAGAAAGAAAGGAATTAAACAAAAGAATGAACAAGCAGGATGTTAGGGAATCTATAATCTCTCTCTCTCTCTCTGTCTGTCTCTCACCAGGTCATTGAAGATGTCTTTCTGGTGAACGTGGATGGTGATCAGGGTCTCGTACTGTGTTCTCTCCTTCTTGCTCAGATCACGCGTCGTCATGTCAATCAAATCATTCAGCAGGTCCAGGAACTTCTGATTCGTTGTCTGCATGATCTACCAACAAATAAGAATGACATTTAATAACGTTATAATAACATTTATTACTGCAGTGCAAGCATGTTTAAAATATGAGAAGGTGTTCAGAATAGCCCTTGTGGTGGAATCCAGCATCATAAAAACATTGGTGTTTTGTTTTAAAAGTCTGAGAGCCTGTGCGTCTTCCAGACTTGGGTTTTAAGTGGCTGTCACTCCTCTCTACTCCCCCCTACACAGTGCTCCTAGGTTCACAACGTTCTCTCCCCCTTCCCCCCACACAATTGTGTTTCAAAACATAATCAGTGAGCTGGGAAAGAGGATTGAGGATTGCACCTGCAATAATAAAAGAACTACCAATTGAAATCCTATTAAACAGAGGTGTGTACCTTCTTGTCAGCCTTGCTGAGCTGCAGGGCTCTTTCTGCCTCACTGGTCCAGCTCATCTGGAGAGCCAGGAGACCCACCTGGGCTGGGAAACGGCTCTGCAAGTCCAGCATGCTGACTCCAGGCAGGTCCAGACTTTGGTGAGCCTGCTGGATGATTCCATGTAGGGTCTGCTGGACCCCAGCCAGAAGTTTACCCAACCAGGCCTCCACACTGCCCTGAAGGAGGGGGGGGGGGGGGGGGGGTGGGCATCATTTCCAG